>JAEBDU010004488.1:0-12079 GCA_016802625.1 Heliconius numata | reverse complement strand
AACTTTTTATAGTCGTATTCTCATTCATAATTGGTTAAATTAAAGCCAAGAAGCTTTCGACATCTGGTGAAGGAATTCGGATCATTCCTACAATATGTTGCTTTTTGTATTATTAGTTATAATAATCTTATACATATATTTGGGGGGATGTTAATATATTTCTATTTTTTTAGCACGCTGTATCCCGCATGTGATAGAGTAGACAAAATAAACCTAGTGTTGATGATGACATCATCTCAAGAAGCCTGAGTGCTTGCTCTCAGAATTATGAAAAATTATTAAATGTATAAATATTATATTTGTTAGCAAATACAATATATTAAAAGAATTATAGGTGGTATACGCGCTTGATGATGACATCCTCTCAAGCCTAACTCAGAATTATGAAAAATTATTAAATGTATAAATATTATATTTGTTAGCAAATACAATATATTAAAAAAAATATAGGTCATATACGGGCGAAGCCGCGAGGGAAGCTAGTTAATTATAACATACTCATCTTTTCGTGCCATATCTCGCTAGTATCATGCAAACGGCATACTTTATATACGAGAGTGCAGGCTCTCTTCAGTGTACACTCAGAACTCTTGTATAATAAAATACGTAAAGGCACTATTTCACATATTTGCCGGTATTTTATGGGACTAAAGAGATTTTGTAAGTGTTTATTTGCACTTTAGAGGCTGTAGTAGCATAGCGGCAAAACGATTGACTATAACGCGTTGGTTTTGGGTTCGACTTCCTGTTGGAGGAATGGATTATTTTAATTTCCACTGCCACTCAACAAGTAATCTCGAAAACGCGGAGCTTGGAGAACGGAATGTCTTAATAATGGGTTTTATCTGTCTATTGTAATAAAATGTGCCTTCAGTATTTTTTTTTTAAATTATACATTTTCATCTCTATTTTCAACGTAAAAAGGATTCATCTACAAATATGAAATCTCGTAGACCTATTATTAACCAGCGTAAGGCTTTTCAAGGTCTCTTAATAATTCAGTAGTTTGCTATGTAATATTATATAATAACGACGTGCGGTTACTTGTTGAATATCGTCTGGGAATTGTCAATATGAGGTCACCACAACTAAAAGCCTTACTCTATTATATGAAAATATATTATTTGTAATCAAATATATTAAACTCTTAGAGATTTATAATGTAAATTTTATGTTTGTAGGTTGTAGGTTTAATCCTCACTTGTAAATAAATTATTTTACTTATTAAGAAAACGTATAAAAATTTGAACGTAGCGGGATTTGAACCCTTATAGCTTGTGGCTAGTTGCGTGGCATAGTAGTTAAATTATATATATTTAATTATAATTGAGATTAAAATAATAATATTTAAATTAAAAATATTAAAAGCACTTGATAATAGATATCAATATAACACTTTATAGCAATTAATAATCATATGAAAAAGAATACTTATATAGAATGGAACACCTTCACCAAATTTTAAGCCTAAATATGCCTTAATTACCAAAATAAAATCAGAGATAAGGCAGTTCTTTTAAACGTCAGCCCCTCCCCTCAGTATATAACGTCTAAAGCTACTTTAGGCTCAACAAATTCAGTAGAATTATACAACAGAATGTCTCATTAGGCGGATTTACTGCACGCGAGATTGTTGCAGTGTTATTTACATTTACATATAAATTACACGCAAGGCCGTTACAGAAGTTTCCAAGTTACGGGGTGTATGTCTACGATGTAGTGGGTATGTATATATTTTAAGGTAAAATGTTTCTAGAGAAACCGTCACAGTGCAGTGGTATAACGTCGGTTTGTTAATGGGACGGTTGTGGATTCGATTTACACTCGTGACAATAAATTATTTTCATTTCCTAGTTGTAAAATGGGGAACGGAGAGTGTTAGCACTAGGTTTCCTCTGCGTACCCTGCTATATGCAAAATAAAGATGGGGCTAACGCTTTATCCCGCGTCTAATAGAGATGACAAAGGGAAGCTGGTGTAAAAATACTCCGTTCTCCACTTATACTTACTTGCATTATATAATTAAATGTCGCGAAATTATTTCTTTACCATATTTTAAAATATTCGTTAAAGTAAAATTTTGTAGAATGTTGTTTCGTTTCCTCTCATTTTTGCATTAGCGGTGAAAAGTTTAATTCAACAACACTGATTTGATAGTTCAATCTCTTAATGACATGCTTGGAACAGAATGCAAGCTCCAACTTAGACGTTACTTATCTTAACGAAACTGGATATAGAGAAATGTTGGAAGACCTGAAGAAAGAAATGTAAACTTTTGGGTAAACTTTCATTAAAAATTATTCCGTCTTTTGTATGTAGAATATATTTTAAAGATAGTTCCGAACTTTCAAACGTAATTCTGATTTAATAGATCTCGAGCTCAATAGAATTTCTAGCAATTAAAAAAAACCATCGTTTATATTAAAAGATCTCACGCTGTACAGTACTATCATCTATTATTTTCTATATAAAATAGTATTTTATTTTCAGGTAACTTCATTTCAGACCTAGTTAGGTTTGGGCATTGAAGACTGCACTGCTCTGAGCGAGGAGCTTAACTTCTGAGGAGGACTTCCACCCGCATGCTGAATCCATGGACTACTAAATAAATTCTTTTCTGTGACGTGAATTCATTTTAGTAAGAAATAGCATTACTTATGACTTGGTACCAACGGGGGCGTAGCTCAGATGGTAGAGCGCTCGCTTAGCATGCGAGAGGTACCGGGATCGATACCCGGCGCCTCCAAATTTTTTTAATATTTCAAGCCAGAAACAATTTTTTTTTAAACAATAGATTAAAAAAATGATAGAGTAGCTTCATTGATGTATTACATTTAAAATTTTAAGTTCCAACATGTTATTCAGAATTTGTCGATTGACAGCTTAAATAGATAATATTAATACTCACACAATATTCAATTTTAAAAAATCACATGACAATGTAGTACAAGCACACACTTGACGAACTCACACCTTGTTAAAGTCGGTTAAAAATAGCCGGTTCAAATAAAATATTTTTAATTTCATGCTGTATTTCGCTCGTAGCAGGACAGGCAGAAGGAACCTAATACTAAGAGACTCAATTCTTCATTTTCTGATAGTTTTTAGAGACTTAAAATGCCGCGCTCGAACGAGGAAATGTAAGTAATTTATTCCCTCAAGTGGAAGTCGAACCCACAACCGTCGCGTTTACTATCAGACGGCCTCATATAATAAATGTGGCCATTATATATTAATATATAAGATCCCATTCCTAGTTCCGTGGCGTGCCGTGTAGAATACAACGTCTTAACAAGATTAAAGGCAGCGGCGAGTAATGAAAGGCTTTGCGGCCGCCGAGCTCCATACAATAATGCTACCGGTACCAAATTACAATTTTAAAGTATTATACCATTTAGATCTTTAAAACAGGGTTACTGAAATATATATTACATATAAAACTGTTGCACGCTGTTCCCGCAAATAGCAGAATAGGCAGAGGATACTAGGTAAGTATTAAGACACTACGTAACCCACTTTTCCCCGAAATCAGGAGACTGCGTGTTAAGTGGCGGAATTCAACACCACTTCTTGTTGTTTTACTAACTTAAACATTTTTTTTACCCGTTCCAGTAAGACAAGCTTTGCGCCGCTTAATCCCCTAGCCAATACGAAAATGAAATGTGAAATGTGAAAAATGAAATTTATTTTCCAGAGCGGGAATTGAACCCATACTCTTGCACCTTTAAGTTACATCAACTTATAATAAAGTAATTAAGTAAAATAATAAATATTATTATAAGAAAGAAAATCCTCCAACAATAACTTTCTCATCTAAAAATTGCAATTTCCTTAGAACAAGGAGTGTTATTATATTTTGCAGTGTAACTTAGTTTCTTGTCTTGTTTTTCTTGAAGTGAGGCGGAATAGTAACGAGGCTTAAAGAGTAGCGTCTACGTAATTGTGTTGCTCTGAACTAAGAAAATACCAAAGAAAATGGACTCAAGGAGGTTTATTTGAACTGAACTCTGTTGATCTAACAATTATTCTGAGATCGAATCAGAATGTAGGAGATTTTTTTTTAGCTTTACGCTGGATCCCGCAGAATTCAACGCCGCAATTCATATTTTTTTTACTTTATTATATAAAAGTTATATATAAAAATATAAAAGTTATACATAATAAACAAGCTTGATTAAGCATTACCTACGAATACAGATCCAGAATGTGAAACAGAACTCAGATGAATACTATAAAAAAGGTTGTTTACAAGGGTCGTTCATATGATAAATGCGGGGCCAGCGTTTTTATTTACAGACGCCCGGACCCTAATTTATGAAGATTACCCCTGTGCCACTGTACGCGCAGATTTGATTCTAATGTTATAGCACTATGTGACCAACTTTTTCCAAATAAATGTATAATATACTCGTACACAGAGAACGTAACGTAATTGTTTTACTTAAATCCAAGATCGTGGAATGAAATTACAATACTGGGGAAAAAAATCAGCTTCACTCTGTATCCCCCACACAGCAGGGTATGCAAAGGGAACCTAGTGACAACACTCAGTTTACCACTTTCAGTCGAATTCTGGAGGCATTGTCTGTTGAGTGGCGGAGTTTATTGCCGCGTTTTTCAATAGTGGGTCTTTTTTATATTTAGTGTGGGCGGTGATAATCTGGTGTTATTTTCAGTATTGATTCTTCATAGATTTAAGCATATTAAAGTTTTATCAAAATTCCAACTAAACCTCAATAACTCTTTCAAAGATGCCTATATAACGTAGATGTATGAAAAACATATCACGTATACCACAAACTACACTCGATATTCTAACGAATATGTAATGTATGTACGTATGTATGTATGTATGTAGGCAGCAATCAGCGCGCAATCACCGCTATTGTGCTCTAAGCGCACCTCGCGTGCTCTAATTGTAATTAGCGTGGTAGTAGGTGTGCTCGTTGTGCACTGTGAGCACCTATCTGGAGGTAGAGACTGGGGACTAGAGCTGGGAAACTGAGATATCGTGGATAATTATGTATATGTGGGATAGAAGTTAGTGATGCCCCTCAGTTCATCACTTTTTGAGTATGCTATAGTTAAGATTGGGCTTTCTTTATATAATAAATTATTATTAATCTGTAAATTAATCACTTAAAAAAAGTCCCATTAAGTCTTCGAAGTCGGTTTTTCTTTGGCCCGAGCGTACTTAATTGTCAATTTCCTTTCCTTCATTTCAATTTTCAATTGAAATTTGCGTGTCCTCATCACGTTTGGTTCTAAATTTATAGTGTCTTATTTATGTTATATAATAGATACATGCTGTGTACAAATTTTAAGTGATTTATTAGAAGCAGTAAGCCGTCTGAACCTCGGATTGTTTGAATAAATACTTAAAATAATAAAAAGTAGAAAGCATCTAGTGAAAACATATTTTTAGGCATTGGGCAAACGGGCATTTGTATATTCTAAAAATTATTTACCAAGAAAAAACAGTTAAACAATATAACTGTGTTATATAACAAATAAACTTGCCACTGAGCGGACTTCCCTTTTCCAGCGAAACGAAAAGTAGAAAATGTAGTGTTAAAAACTAAAAAACTTATTTCATTTAATAATTACATTCAAATCTTAACTCGGTTCTGTAAAGTCCAAGCGCAGTTGGAGACGGACTTGCGAAACTAACTTGTAACTTTTTCAATATTTCCGCTGAAAAAAGATATTCAAAGAACTAAAAGTATTAAAAACTTGACTAGTAATTTAGTTGCATTGAATTTTAATTTGAATAATTCGCTAGGATTTTAAATGAGAGCTGCAGTGGTCTAATATGAAATACCTATAACCAAATAAATGTAATATAATATAGTTCGTATATATATTTTTTTCTATTGTATCTGTGTTTGTGTTTTTTATTAATAATATTCAAAGTTAGTGAAACTATTCTCCGTTTTCCATTTTTCAAGGCGAAGCAGCTCAAGTTTTAACAGTAAATGTGACGGTTCTGGATTTGATTCCCACTCAAAAAGAATTTGTTATTACGTTTACTCGGTTTGATATACAAAGTGTGACGGAGAGTTCAGGCACTAATCACTCAATGTCTTCAAAAATAGGGGCGCTAGGAAATGTAGTGCCTAACTAGGTTCCCTCTGCCTACCATGCTATACCCGAGACGCATTTATATTTATAATTTTACCAATTCGCTAAACTCGCTAAATTGGGAATTTTATATTCCTAAATAAGCTTTACTATGTTAGATTATCTTTAAAGATAATAAGGAGGTATTAAACCTCCTTTCGTATTATTACTTTATTTAGGCCTAACACTATTTATATTAAAAAAAACCACTTAAGAAATACAATTCTTTAAATACGAGAAAAGAATAAATTTCTTATCTAGTCCCGGGCTACTACGAAGTAATTTCTAAGGCGATAAACAGTTTTGTTCACGACAACCGTCGATTGAAGCAATATCGATATTTTCTGGGCAAATACTAGCTTCGAATAAAATTTCTTTTATGTTCTTTTAATTAACTAAACACTTACACTTTTCATTTATTTTTACTATAAGTAGGTAAAAAAAATATGTTGAGACATTACGTTCCCTTTGAACATCCAAATTTTAAGACATTATGTATTTAAAACCAGAACTTAACGTCGCACTTAGTTTATCAGAGAAAAGAAGTAAAATATTTCATTTCTACAAGTGAGATCGAACCCACGACTGTCGCAATTAAAGGCAGATGTGATCAGCACCATATTGCCTTAACTTACTACTAACGTCGTTAAAGATTTTTTGGACCTTTATTATTATTATTTTTTCATTTATTTCTCATTCTCAAGCACAACCACTTCAATATCCTAACAAATTTAAACACTAATTACTTTAAGTCTTAGCCAAGTTAGTTGTTTCAACGTGACTAGATTTTAAAGCAGATCTAAGACCTACTCGTAAGTAAAGGAGGTTCCCTAAATATATTTACGTCGAGTTGACTGCCGCGAGTGGTAACAGACGTTTACATCGGTTACGGTTCTAATTGAACTATTATTGAATTTAAACTTAGTTTAAGCTGTGGTTGTAATTTAAATGTCTAAAGCTATTTTCTATTTAATAGTATATTTTAAGTTTTTGGTGAAAAAGTAACGATTTCAGATATTTAAAGTTATTTCCATTTCGAGAAGTGTCGGGGCAAAGAGCGGCGTTGAGTACCGTTTAACACGCAAAGCCTCCAGAATTCGGCAGAAAGTGGGGAACGGAGTGTCTTAACACTAGGTTCCCTCTGCCTACCCTGCTGAAGCGTGAAGCTGATTTATTCTATTTTGATTTACAGTAGAAAGCATCGAAAACTATTTTTTTGCCAAAAATGAAGGTTGATTTTTAACAGACTTTAAAAAAGGAGGTTCTCAATTCGTCGGAATCCGAAACCTTATCTGCATAGTAGGGTACGCAAAGGGAACCTAATGTTATAACACTCAGTTCCCAAAGTACTGTTCAATTTACGAGACGTTGTGTATTGAGTGGCGTATCTCAACGGCACGCTTTATCTGCCAAGGCAGACGAACGAAAATGATTTAAATAAAATCCCCCTATTGGAAATCGAACATCCAACCGTGACATTTACAAACGCTATTCTACTGAACCCAGAAGGCATCATTAAGGTTTTCCTAAGAATCTTCCTTTTCTATACATAGTATTTTACGTAGTTTCTTTAATTTTAGAACAAAGTGGGTCAATACCGCTCTTCCTCGTTCGACGTCTAATTTATTTTTTTGAACCCATCAATGATAATGGATGTTGAAATTTATTGTCTATTTTTTTTTCGTAACTAACTTAAGTTACTTGAAGCGTGATAACAAATAATTAAATTGTAAACAAAGTACTATATATTAATATATATTGCTTTTTTATTTCTCTTTTATTATATAATCTAGTAGGTGGAAAGCGGATCCACCCTAATATTTGAGACATTCCGTGTTAATTGGCGGATCTTAACGCCGCGCTTTGTCTTGATGCCAGAGCCATTAAATAAAATTTATTAATTTACTAGAAATACATAATTTAATGAAACGGAAAGATAATAAAAAGTTCATTGATACAATAACAAATGAAAGCTTTAACATTAAACCGCTACGGTTTTACCAAGGAGTATAATTAAAATTTACGATTCAAAATACGAGTAAGCTTAGAAGACGCAAAATATTATTAATTATTCCCAAATTTGTGTTCCTACATTCTTATGGTATTAATTATGGCTTACTATGAGGTATTCGAACCTAATATACCTGTCACGTAGAGGCCGCTGTGGCGTAGCATAGCGTTTGTATGTAACGCGACGGTTCTGAGTTCGATTTCCATTCGAGGAAATGCAATATTTAATATTTTTATTTCTTCGCTCTTCTCACCTTCACGAGAATTCGGCAGAAAGTGGGACGCGGAGTTTATTAACACTATGTACCAGTTGCATACTTATTTTTTATTTAACTTCGTAACATTATACTCTTATAATTTAATATTTTAATACTTTTGCTTTTAGCGTAAAAAATATTTATAACGTTTGTTAAATCACGTGAGAACAGTAATAAACGTTGATTAAACCTAATCTACGGCTGGAACCTCTATATAATCTAAGTAGCCTTATCTAGAAACACTAATCCCGGCTAAAAGGCTTAATTGAGTGTAAGCTGGCGGGTTGTAAGAGAGGGATGTACTGTGAATATTAATATAATGGAGAGGATACGTTGTTAAGGGATGGCCTTTGAAATTGTTTCTTAGATAACATTTAGGTTACCTGAGCCTTATCCTAAGGCCATGTCATTTAATGATTGAAAATTTTTAATTTATGGTATTGGCAATCTATTGAGAAATAGCGTAGAAGTAGACAAAAAATGTTTACAAAGCTGGATTTCATCGAGAATCTGGCGGAGAAAGGCTAGAATTTCGAATTCTGATGCGGAATATGGTGAACTAAGCTCTCGTGGCAATACGTTATCCCAAACGTTCCCTCAAATAGAATCGAACCAACAACTTCATCACCTCCTCTTTCATTTCTACTGCTACAAATATTTTAATAATTTACAAGATTAATATAGAAAATCATATGAATATTTCAATGAAACTAATGATACGAGAGAACTTATAAGTTAGAAGCAAAGCAAATTTATATGGGATCGATAGTAAAGGGTTATTCGATAAATTTGACTTGGTGTGATCGGAACCGGATGTAGGTTAGATATATCAAAGTCTGACTAACTTATACCGTTCATAACTATATTCATATGTAACTCTACGTCGAAGCCTTCGCAGTATGAAAACCACTTATGATCTGAACAAGATGAGGCCGTGAACGAATACTCGTATTTTTTTTTATATTAGCCATAAATAATTTTGACAAAACTTTTACATTTGCAATAGAGAATGATACGGTTCTCAGTAATTCAATTTTTGCTTCCAAGCAACTATTATCAATCTAAACACGTTAGATTTTCTGTTTACTGGAACTTAGGTACAAATTGGAACTAGTTTTAAAATAATATTTTACTAACATAAAAACATAACTTCATACAAATATAGCTTCAGCTATACAACTTTTTAAAGTAAAAATCGCTGTTTTCTCCTCTGTAAGACATCGCTTAGACTATCTTACGGGTATTTCGGCATAATATTAAAATAACAATACAAAGAAGCTTAACCTATTTGGCCTTAATATAATCACAATTAGCTGTTTCTATTGAGTACTAAACGACTTTATTGTAACTAAGAAAGCTGATGATCTTCTTAATAAAAGCTTTTCTTGCGACTTTGTTTATTTATTTAGAGTTTTGAGGACCGGCGTGAGGCAAGTTTGACTGTAAAGATAATGGTTGTAGGTTCAATCTCCACTCAAAAGAATGATTATATTTAAATTATTTTCATTTTTGTGTTCTTTCAGATAAGGCGCGACGTTGAGTTTCGCTACTCAGCATGCAATGTCTCGAAAATTGTGAGGAAAGTAGGAACGCGTGTCTTAACATTATGAGTATCATGGACAACCAACATCTGCCAGTCCATCAGTTTCATACAACCCGGTCAAGACCTTACTCAGAAGGCGCATCCTTAAAAAGGTATCATCACGATAAAAAAGTAAGACAAACTTTCCCTCTGTCTACCCTGCTTTAAGGAAAAAACCGTAAAGCGTTTGTATTTAACACCCAACATGCCAAATCTCATCGGAAACATTCAGAATTGTGTAACTAATTTACTAAAATCCCTCTACCTGGCCCATAAAACGATAAAAACGTCAGAAATTGCGTAAAAATACAAAAAAAAGATCGACTACCAGCCATTAAATATTCAATATCGAGAGCGCTTTGACGTATAAACGAATTTCAACTAAACCACGTAGCCTGATTCAGTTATATGCCCAATTATTTTAAAATCGTCCGAAAGCAGCCTATAGGCTACGCTAATGGAATAATCTCGTGCTGCCGTTACACTGTACGGCCGATGTCTGCTTGCTGCTGGATGTAAGAGACGAGCTCGATAATAAACATTGAGGCGCTACGGCACAGTGTTTGACTGTAAGCGTGACGGTTGTGAGTTCGATTCCCACTCGGTACAATGAATTAGTTTTATTTTCTTTTCTTTAGTAACAAAATAACACAGCGTTGTGTTCCACTCCACCCGCAATGGTAAAGGGATGTCTTAACTCCAAGTTTCGTCTACTTACCCTGCTATAAAAGGGCAAAGGCTTGTGCGAAAAAAATATTACGCTATAAATTGAACATATGTTTTTGATATTAAAACTTTTTTAAAAGAGAGAGAGCCTAGTATTACTTAGTACTTTGCTCTATTTCTTTGTTATATTTTAAACTTTTGCTAACTAATATTGCACGAAACTCAACGCTGCGCTTTATACAACTAGACTATAGAACTGACAATGCTTAGGACTTATCTAAATTGAACCTACAATAACCATATACAAATATAAGTCCCTACTACGTTATAACATTTCACTGCCGCGTTAAGATCCACTATACAATTTATTTTAATTGAACTATTCTTTACCAAGTTCTCTCATATTTATATGAGCAAGCTAGCTATGGAATAAACCAACCATCAACACCAAAAAGTAAGCCTTAATAAGAACATTTTGAGATTTTCATGGACATACCGAGCTTGTCCTTTTAAATCCTGTCTCTAGTACAGATAATCTCTTCGCTAGCAAAGAGTAATTATCGAGGCTTAAATAAAGTCACTACCGTAGATTTAGTTTCATGCCGTAGATACAGTGATAAATTGCATGGATTCTTATCATTTAATGTTTTTTTTTTATTTAGACAAACGTCAATCTAATTTCGGTTTACCATAAAAAAAAAATGTATTTTGTCTTTCCCCTTGTCTCTATAATCAATTTCCTCAAACTGCCCTCCTTATGGCGGGGGTTCTTATATTTTTTAAGTGACAAAACAAAAAAGAAAACATATTATTTTACTACCAAATAAACTACGTGTTCACTTGTATCACATCGACGGGACCCTCATTTAAAAGGAAAAGCTTTTAGCCAATACATGACTCTTACACGGAAAAATCGTGTCGCACTTTATAAAACGCATTCGAATTTAATAGCAAAAGGCTCGTCGGCCTTTTGAAAAACGGCATGAAAAATTTCATGAAATACGAAATTAATATTGCGGTCAGAGTCTCTTTATTAGAACGAGGAAGTGAAAATAACATTTTATTATTATATTACTTATAACATTTAATTTTAATGTTAATTAAAACACTGGGTGAAAAATGATGCGATAGTTTATATAACAGATTATTACAATTTTCAAGATCTCTATGCTAAGTGTGGGAAATGTTGTGGGAAGCCTTGGTCAGCGATTCCAGGGTTATGTGGGAACGTCACACATTTGTAAAGAATAACGTAAACAATCACTCTTTCTCATTCAAGAAATCGAGTCGCAAGTGCTAGAATGATTCAATAAATAATGAAAAGTATAAAATTTACGAAATAGCGCCACCTGGTGGACTTTTAATGAGTTAACAAATTTAAGTTATTTGGTTTTATCAATTTCACACAGATGTCGCTAGCTGTATTATTGTTTCATAAAACAAC
>JAEBDU010004485.1:0-12842 GCA_016802625.1 Heliconius numata | reverse complement strand
TTGACAAGTATTGGTGCAGTACGATATCGATTACAGCTACCTACGAGTATATATGAGGTCTTTGACTAGTGGCTTTGGTATTGAAGGTTCCAATATAATGTCACCATAGCTCAGTGCTGTAGTTTGATGGAAAGTCGTGGTTACAAGTTCAAATGCTATTATCCAGGTGGAAGTTTATTTTATATTTGATGCCGGGATTTGTTCATGTTTCATACATTATTGTTAAATTTGAGCACATAGCAAGGGGTAGGCAGAGGGAACCTTGTGCCAAGATACCTCCAATTTCCGCCAAAATCCGGAAGCATTGCGTGTTGATTGGTGGAACTTAACGCTGTGTATTGCCTCGACTAGGAGCCAAACCTATCGTGTTTGCAGTGCCCGTCGGCCAAGTCTGGCCTTTAAGAGCTGATCTGTGGTGATAAGAAATTTAGACATAAATGTGTCTGTAATATATTTCTTTTCTCATACCACAAATATGGTTAGAATACCTAACTTACTGGCACCATATATCGTCTTGTATAGAGCTATTTGACTAATTGCTATTGACTATTAAACGAAGGAACAGCCAATCAATCTCAATGTCCATTTGAATCTGTTGAGCCAATAATAATTGTTGTTTAAAATATATAAAAAATAAAAAAAAGAGACCGTCGTGGCGCAGAGGCACAAGGGTGTAACTGTTACGCAACGGTTGTGGGTTCGATCCGCACTTTGGAAAATTATTTTTTATTTATTAATATTTTAATTTCTTCTTCTTGGTACGAAGACAAAAGCGCGACGTTGAGTTCCGCTACTCAGCACGCAAAGCCGCGGCAATTTTAGCAAACCGTTACTATAAAATAGAGCAGGTTATATTATTTTTAGATAAATAGTAAATTATTTTTACATAGTCACTAATTCGTTTTCATATAAATTATATATTTATAATTTTATTTTTTAATAGATATAAATTATTATTAACATAAATATGTTTCTCTCAATCTTTTAAAACAGAATAAATTATATTTGCTATTGTTGGCGCCCGAGTTAACTTTTACTTTCACTCGCGTATACTTAAAGAAATTGAGTAATGAAAATAGAATTCAATTTTAGAAAACAGTTTTCAAACGGAATTGTGTAACCAATTGTAAAAAAATATTTCTTACCGGTGGATTTTTACAGCAACAAAATATTCAGAAATGATCACTGCTTTTATATCTATATTATTTACATTTATACACACATAACATTAATTATAATATAAGCTTTTTCGGAGTTTTTTGAGAGAGAAATTCACACCCCAACATTCGCGGAATAACTGACAAGTGACATATATCACTAAAACGTCAACAAAAACATGTTTCGTGGCAGAGGGAATCTAGTGTTAAGAAGTGTCTGCCTACTCTATTAAAAATGGAATACAAGCTAAAAAAAAATATAAAAATACATACCTTAAAATACATAAAATAAACAATACATAGGTACTTTATTATAAAAAAAAGGAAATTATTTTCCCCTGAACTTCGCAGGATCACATTTTAATTTTCAGAGGTTCTATACAAAATTACTTCCAGTAATAACAACAAGCAACGGGAAACGGCTTAAAAACTTTTTGTTGTCCGTATTTAAATCTTGCAAATAAAATTATTTGAACAGCCCCAATAAGATTTACAACATCTTTGCGTTTCCGTTCTACGGTTCAATGTGATGGAAAATATTTGAATTGAAACTGAGATTCATTTGTTAAAACTTTTTGGGAAATAATTGTGTTGAATAAATTAAAGATAATTTCTTAAGAGAATTAATGCCGCATTTCTCTTGATATCAGAATGAACCTAGAGCCTTTTTGTTTTTCAGTACCTAACAGTACTGACTAAGAGGCCAGTCGACTGTAAACGCGACAGGTTGTGAGTTCAATTCTCATTTGAGGTAATAAAATATCTAATTTTATTGTTATATTTAATTTCATTACTTCGCCCTGAACGAGGCGAAGCGCTTTAACTTTCGCCACACAACACGTTCCGTAGAAATCTAAAGGTAATGCTTCTATACATGAGAGGAACGGGAAAAAATACTAAGTTAAACAAGGTATTGAAACAATATATTAATATTTATTTTATATTACCCCAAACATAGCTTCGAACTCACAACATGCACGCACCGAAACTGATTGTACTACACCATTATAAAGACAAATAAACCACAATAAACAAGCCTGACATACTCTATATTCTCAATCCATTATAAACATCTGTCGTATGCAGTAGATCTAACACAATGCTAATACTATTAATTGAATACATTATTTATACGTTCACTATTAGATATTCAAACTAAGATCTCAAATATCGACGGCGGCGTCGTGCAGCGTCTTACTGCTAGTTCAGCTCAGCTTAAATGGTTGTAAAATCGACCATATGAAAAGGTCATATTTATTTATTTAGTTATTTTAACTTAGCGTTGTATCCTACACTCAGGAGGAGAAGCAAAATGAAGCTGGAAACCTAGTGTTAAGTCACCCCGTTCCCATTAAGAAACTTCCATTGTCCACTTTCCGCCTAGTTGAGCCGTGAAGTCCAAAGCCGCACGTCGCCTCGTTATTCGAGCGAGAAAATAAAAATATTAAATGGTTCATGCCCTCCAGGGGGCCTCGAACCCACAATCAGTCGCGTTTACAGTTACGCTTGTGTCCCTGCGCCACTACTGGCCTCAATCATATGTATTTATTTCCCGACTCTCATAAACAAAATGCATCTTATAATTATACCAATTAACATGCTTTGTCACGGCAGTTGTGAAGAAATTGGGGAACGGAGTGTCTAAACACTAAGGTCCATTCTACGTTAAATTTAAAAATTGTATATATAATGTATAGTGAGACCATTGCTGAATAATACTACATGCGTCTCAATTATGCGACGCTACACTAGGCTAGTAAAACGTTACCTCCATCTGCATTCACGTCAAAACCTACATTACTACAAATATTGGAACTACTACACATTTAAAACTACACTCCATAACGTAGAAATAAGTCAACCAGTCAATTTTACAAAGGAATTATACAATAAATATTATTTTAAACAATACGTGGTCGATAACGAATAACGTAAATTGGACTCGTAGTAGTCTATGAGTGATGCCACTTTGGCTCCGTGCCCAGCTTTCATTTAACCAATCCCCTGAAGAAGTTCAGTGACAGGCCGTTCATAATTGCCTGAATGAGGATATATGGCGGGAGGTTTACACGTTACAAAAATGTAATAGAATCAACTTTTATTGTATTTGTTAAATATATTTAGATAATTAAATTACATTTTTAAATGCTGCACTGACAATTTAATATTTATATTAAATTTTAGAGGGGTAATAAAAAAACAGAAATTGTAATAAATTTTAAGTTTATTTACATAAAGTTCAGTCTGTGACATGTTTTTAAAATTAATAATATTTATTATTTAGTTACAAACGAATATGTGGAGCAAATTAGCATGTTGTTTTTATTTTTAAATAAAGTAAGCTATACACACTGTAAAATTTGATTACAGGCCTAAATCTAGACTATAACTACAAAAGCTGTGACTACAAAAGCTGTGTCATAGTTTAAATAAAACATATTAAAATTTACAAAAGCGATATAAACCTTGATGTAAAGATTAAATTTTAATTTTCTGTTTTTTTTTTTCAAAATCAATGTCTTATAATAAGCCATGGATTCGATCACCAATTCCAGGAAGGCTTGAGTATAATTTCCCTCACGCAAAAGTGCGGCGTTAAGTTTCGCGAACTATTTAGCAATTACTCTAAAATTGGATGAGAATCATAACTATTTCTGTGACGGATTCTCTTGAGAGCTCCAAAGGAATTTCAAGTAAAACATTTTATGTAAAATATTAGTAAGTATGTAGTAAAATATTTGACTAAAATTATGATAGCCAATATTTGCTAAAATATTTTAGACCCATCTCAAAGGTAAAAGGTAAAATATTTTAACTTATTGTTATTTAATTAATACTCTATGCATTAGACGGGACTTCATAGTGCTCGTAGCGTATTAACTGGTAAACATTTGAACTTTGAATATATTTTATAATTTTATTTTGGCTAGCAATATATTATATTATAAGTATAATTTATATTTATTTTTATTAAGCAAGCATAAATTTAGAACCATAAATAAGCATTTGAGGCGTAAATTTTGAGTGGTGAAAATCTATGCAACGCTCATGCAGGGAAATGAAAATAATTTTATTAGCTTCAACCTGTATCATGAACCTGTACCCGCACAAAACAGGGTAGGTATGCAGAGCGAAACTGAAAAATTAGTGTTAAGACACTCCGTCCCCATTAAGGCACTTCCGTTTCCCAATTTCCTCCAACTTCTGGAGTTTTTGAGTATTAATTGACCGAACTCAACGCCGAATATCACTTAATATATAAATTAATCAGTCAAAGCATCTCACAACCATGAACAAACAATTTTGAACACACACACATTTTAGATCCTATATAAAATAATACATTTACAGTATTTTAATCCAATTAGTCGGTTATTAAATTATAAAAATGTAACCTATTTTCGACAACATCCAATCAATTTTACAAAAAACAAAGTATACACAAACATGTCAATAAAAATTTCATTAAGTACCGTTGCCAAAAAAATATTTTACTATACAAATTCGATTTAATAAATCGCTATTTTTAAATATAACGTAGTTTAATTGTGAAATAATATGTATTTAATGACAAAATATATTAAAAGTAACACACGTAGAAACATTATTTTATTACATTACTGGGAATGCAGGTGAGAGTTAAATCAGATCTATACACTAAGTTCTATACAAATAATAAATATTCAAACTTCTACAAATAGTATGAAAATAGCCAAACTGTTGTTTTATTTTTTTACCTAAAAAAAAGTAGATTCACATTTTTTCTTCAAATTACCATGCAAAGGCAGAGAAGGCTAGTGGTAAGACACTGTCTGCACGTTTTGCATATTTTTTTTGCTTTTGACTATTTTCATACTATAATTTCATACATTAAAATCTCAACCATAAAAAATTACTTACAACTAGCGCTTATTACTAGTAAACGCAAATAAATGCTTAATATCAACGTCACTTACAGTTCGCTATTCACTTATCACTAAAATAATAAATATATTTTGTACTCTCATGAGTCCATTCACCTTTTACGACTATCACAACGAAATTTCAAAAATCAATGAAATATTAAAATGTTTATGTGTAATTCGTATTTTCTTGCATACGCTATACAAACCTTAAGTCTCTGGCCTGGTTCTTCTTAATATGTATTAATTATTGTCAATTTATAAAAAGAATATCCAAAAAGGTTATATATTTTATAACCTATAAATTTATTTACATTATAACCATTTTTGAATGTAAACTAGTTCTAAGTTGTCCATCTAATCACACGTACTGTCTCTGGTTCTTCCTGGAGTGCGCCAGACTGTCGTCGCTGGCGGTCGTGTTCCCACAATTATTGTTGTGAAGGAAAGACATTTCTACACCGTCACCACCCTACAACAAAAAACTCATCATTTTTTTTTCAATCACTTTTGAATGTAAATTCTCCTAAACTTTAAATAGAAAAATAAATAAATAAATATTGACTATAAAACCTATTCGAAATTAAAATCCAATTGACGTTTAAATAATATAATTGCATCTAAACTATACTAGTTGAAAAATAACATAAAATATTACTATGTTGTTATTTACTGGAGAGAACATCACTATCATCCAAAACAGTCATAATAAACGAAATAACTTAAATTGTATTTAGCGGTCCGGATCGAATATCTTACATTACACAAATTACATTAATTACCTATAAAATATAGATATTGTATGAAAATATTTAACGCATAAATATATAATATCACAATATACGAAAATCATGAAATACCCGAATACTCCGCTACAAATAAGAAACTGAGACATTTCTAGACGTTTCTACATAAATATTAAATGTCTCCATTACATGAAGAGGTCTAAGGCTCACACCTTCGCGCATGTGTAAGTTACAAATGAAGGTAGCCGTAATGTATATCGGTACTTAGACCTGGTATCGGACAAAAACATACTTCCCCAGAATATGGTTGGATTTACTATATTTATTAAGATAGGATGAGGTAATATGCTTGTTTTATAAGATATTTATTATAAAAAAATTGTAGTTATTATTAATTTACTAATTAATGTTTAAATTTTCTACTAAAATACTGTTATTTCTAAGCCACTTACATCAACAAAAACAATAACCTATACAAATGATGTTCATATAAGTAAAGTAAACATGGTCTTTACCTCTCCATGCATAGGGTTAGCTGTAATGGTGATGGGCACTTTGGCCGGCAGGTATCCGTTAGCGCCGCCCTCTGGTGATCCCTTTTCCTCTGAAAGAAAATAATTAACAAACCCCATATATATTAACTGTGTATACATATACATTGAAAAATAAAATAAATAAAAAAAAACAAAATAATGCATCTTTTTTGCGTCACGGTTTTTCTCACACACAGATAGGTAGGCAGTCTATTGTTAATACACTCCGTTCATTCTGGAGGCGTTGTATGTTGAGTGGCGGAAATCCTAAATATTTAATTTCCTCGAATGATAATCGAACCCACAACCTGTCAAATTCATATTAAAACTAGAACGTATTCTAACGAGCCATATTCTAAGTAGTTAAACATAGTTTGATAAGCTATACATTTTAATCGCGTCGAACCAAAATTCTTAAGCAGTCCTTATAACTTTCGTTGGCTGCGTAGAAAGCATTGCTAACTTAAGATACTCTTACAGTAGAAAATACAATTATTTATCCAGAGAAAATACTGGTTTTAAATCCCGAAATTTCATTGCGAAATTTTAAATGTACACGGTATATTAAACATCCAACATATGCATATTATTAACATATTTTATTAGAGCAGTCGTTACCAAGTCGTTAAGCCATTTCGTAAATAAATTTCAGACGCGATGTTTCTCTCAAAGGCAAATTAAAACCAATTAGAGAAACTCAAGCTTTTAAGTTATCATACAAAATGCCATAATCTCAACTTCCTATGAAAACTTGAATAGATGAAGACTGAATCAATTACATCAATTACATCAATCAAATACATCAATTTGAGAGCAAATCAATAAATTTTAATTCATGATTTCCAATATTTAAGTTTCAATTTCGTTTGAATTGTATTGTAGAGTTTACATTTTAAAAAATCGCTCTCTAATTTAAATTTAATTCACGCTACGTAATTTGGAGATCCTCAATTTCCCAATTATAACAATTCCGTTCGTCACTTTCCGCCAAATTCTTGAGATTTTCTGTGGCGGAACTCAATGCCGCTTTGCCTCGTTATCAGAGTGATAATAAATATTATGTTCTCTCGAGTAGGAATCAAATCCACAACTTGTGCCCCTGCCTCATACGACACGTTATAAACGTTATAGTTTTAATTTATTATTTATATATAATAACGATGACTAAAACAATTTTATTTACAAATTTCAATTAAATATTTAAATTAAACTTTTTACAACATCCCCTATACAAATATAATAAACGCCGCGTATTTTCTTCAACTAAATATATTAATTTCGAAGGAAAATCTCAACAATATTCCCGAGGGAAACTGGAACGGAGCAAGACTCGCTTGAAATGTCTCGAAACTGAACGAGCCAGTCGCGAGCACTAAACAAAAGAATTGAAGCGTGAGGGGTCAATAGCTACGAGAGCGATATCGTCGCCTATAAACCGCTGCCCCCATTGCTTGCTACTTGACGCTTTATGACGTCTATTTTGGTTAGCTTTACGACACAGATTTGGTATTCTTTTTCAATGATATACATAAAATTTATTATAATAATATATAGGGGGTTTATCATTTTGTGATCGTAAAACGTTGGGTTACTTTAATGGATGAGTAAATATTTTGTGTATTTTTTTGTTATATTTATAGTAGGACGGAAGGGATATTTAGGGGTTATTTTAAAAATTATAGTTTACGATAAAAAAGCTTTTCGAAAAAATTTACCTAAGTATATCATTTATTTGTTTGCGTTGCTTAAGTACCTGCTTGTTACTTAAAGAAGCCAACGAATAAATAAAAATAATATATTTTCATATTAATTACGAAAATAATAAATAATAGAACAGAAATACGTCAACGTTGTGTATTTTCATATAATATATTAATACTAACTCAATTACTTATTACATAATCGCATTCATTAGGGAAGTTGTCATTTGAAAAATTGATTAACAACTGAAAAAAATAACCAAATATAAAATCAGATTCAGCAGAATAGCCAAAAAATACAATGAAATTAATAATTGTAAAATGTGTCCTCTTCTCATCGGACAGGCTTATTGTCAATTAGCAGACCCGCGAACTTCGTGTCGCCTAACAGTCGATTTTTTTAAAAATATGTATTCTGCTATTCGCCACACCGGGTCAGCTAGTAAGATAAAAAAAATAAAAACTTAAATCATTTTTAATTCTTAAAATATTTATTAAAAATTATAATAAAAATAACAACTCCGATATCGATATCTTATTATGATGCCTACTTATTATATTTTATTTTTACTTATTCTAAATTCATTTTCATTGTAGTACTTTATGGTACACGTTATTTTTTGCTTGGTTATCTGGGGCGTAAACAAACAGAGCAGATGGTTTTCCAACACGGGAACAGGCAACATACAATAGACCATGCGAGAAACATGAGTTTTCTATATACCACAAACACTTAATAACTGCCCCTGGGATTTGTTTATAATCATTGCGAAAGCAAGCCGTGCTGTAAACTGTAGTCTTTTAAGCTCGAATGGTATGTCAGTCGAAATCATTGGGATGCCCCGCATCATCAAAAAGTCTTCTCCTTCATACTTTCCTTTCAATATGATTGCTTCTATTACGTTATTCATTATTTTTTTATCGCTATTCGTGTGCCGTTACAAAGCTTTAGTTGGTTAATATTTCGCAACATTATAACTACACATTCAAGCTTTAATTGAAGGCTGTGAGGCGGGAATCCTGGCAAATCAAGTGAATTTAAAAATTCCGGTGGATAGTTCACGACATCATCTCCATTAGTTGCCGTATCAACTGACTTATGTGTCCTTATTTTGCCAGGAATGCCATCTTGAAAATTTATATTTAATTCATTTACATCAGTGTGTTTGGCAGCCAGTAAAGCTCTTTCGCTCAACCAATTATGGAATAAATAATCAGCAACATTTCAGCAACATTTGGAAGCACTTTATAAATGAGTTCATCTTTTGATTACGTTAACTGACAAAAACTATCAGGAAAGGTGATGCAGGCAGTCAGCGCATATATAGGAAGTTTGCCATTACCAATATCAATGAGTTGTTTAGAGAATATATCTCCAGATTGATCATTTTGCAACATGACACGCATATTCTTGCTTAAATGTAATACCTTGACATGTTTCCACAATTTCGAGGACTTTAAACATGAATTCAGTTCATCAGCTTGCATTGAACGTGGAACCACTGGCAATCCTCCTCCTTATAATAAAATCATTGCGCCACCAAATTGATTGGCAAACTGAGTTTTTACAATAACCGTACAATATTGGCAAGCTGAGTTCATAGATCCAATAGCAACACAGCTGTAGGCAGTACTGGCATTAATTGATATATCGTAACAAAAAGCAGCTCGATTCAAATTTGCACCATTATCAGACAACTGTCGTGCTCACGTTCATTGCAATCTTCACGTTCTGGGAGTATTAGATTCTTCTGCCCAAATTTGTCCACCGCCTTATAGAAGGCATATTTTGTAAGTAATAAATACACAACACTTTATTAATTTTATAAAATTTGTGGCTTTTAGATTTAGTAATATAGACGCACAATGAGACGTTTACATTTCAATTGACATCTTACCGTAGAAATATTGACAAATATTGACATTAATAGACTGAGATCCCAGGGCCCCCAGACCTACATCACTTTAGCAAAGCTGAAATTTTAAGGATTGATAGTCTAATATGTACTTAAGACTGTATGCATACTCTCTAACTTAAAAAAACTTTCAGAGATAGGGTCATCTAAAGCACACTTCCAGTTGCGTTAAAGTAGAAAGTCTCATTTTTTTTCATATACTTATGTACCAAGAAAGAAAGTACAGAAAACTTATGATAACAGAAAAAATGTGTACAATGGATAACTTATCTCTAATAGAGATCTCTACCAGAAACCCTTGAATGTAGGGGATGTTAAAAGAAATGATTCGGTTGCGGTATTTTAATATAATGTTAATAATAATAAACCTACATACAAATATACAAAATATTAATCAATATTACCATACCTATATAAATACAGGGTGGAATTGTCAGCGCCACTTTAAATGAAACCACAGCTTTAACTACTCTATAAAAGCCTAATATAATTCGGAAAAAAAAAAATTCTCAAAAATGAAAAAGTTTTTTTTTCAAACAAAATAAATAATAACATTATCGTTTTAAAATAAAACGCCATTTGTAAAGTATAACATAGGCACGCACACACTTACCTGTCAAAGCGGCAACGTCGCATACGTATGTGTGCGTGACACGAAATACAGGTATGGATAAAAATCGTGAAATGAAAAAAAAATCCTACATCCAAACCATTGAGGTACCTTGATTATTTTTTTTTATTCTGGGTTTGAAATATTTTACCCTATATGCAGTATCAGTTAAAGAAGCGCAACCTCTTCCACCCTGTATATACAATGACATAAAAGAGTTGAAACAGAAAAAGAAAATTAATAAAAAAAAGACAAAGCGACTACTAAAGATTCTAATTGAGATTAAGAAATGTTGTTTTAATTTGATTTTAATAATATTTAGAGATGGATTGCCCGACAATATAGAGTTAGGTAGTGAGTTCCATAAGCGCACTGCTTGAACTGTGAAGGATTTTTCATAGAAAGAGGTATTAAATATAGGGCACTCAAGCTTTCTTAGAGTTATACATAGGCGTACAGGTCTTTCACTTGGAAGTGTCAATTGAAAAGCTCCCTTAAGTAAGGAAGAGAGTTTTTATATATGTTTTAAAGTAAAAAATGTATATTTCACATTCTTTCACGTGGACCTTTACTTCTGCCAGACGTCATAAAGTTTCTTTAAAATTGGGGCAAATTACATTAAAGTAAATCTTAAATTTAAAATATATTATTTACGGACTATTTCAAGACCCCTCTAGCCCCAGACCCTAAGCAACCAGATCAATCCGATGGCTTTATCATTTTCCCAAAAAGAGATATACCGTTATTTTTCTCCACCTCTGAAAGGATCCCATTTTCAAGTTAGTGAGTAAGCATACTGTCTTAACTTCGTGTAAGACTAATAGTCCTCAAAATTTCACCTTTGCTAAAATGACGTCCGTCTGGCAGCTCTGGGTTCTTGGGCTATAATATTTATGCGATACTAACGTCACTCAATTGTTTTGCCTTCCAGGAATCCAGCTACTAACATTTAAACTTTATAGTAGGGTATTAAAGTCCAAATTGACTTTTAAGTAGATATTAATACGAATCTTTTGTATGGGAATATAGAAAAGTCTTGTTTTTGGACCTTTTCTGGTAATTTTTTAAATTTTTCTCTCCGTTAGAACCATCCTCGTACTTCAAGGAATATTATAAAAAAAATAGCGAAATCGGTACAGTTGCTCTCGAGATTTGAGCTTAGCAACACATTCAGCGATTAATTTTTATAAAAAAGAAGATATTTCGTATGTTTTTTTGGTATTATAAAATTACTTTTGCCTCGTTCCAGAGTGAGATAATGAAAATATTAAATATGCCGTGCTTGTGCCACTGCGCCACAACGGGCCTCAAAATTATAAGAATGTAATATTATTTTTCTGTGATACACATAAATGTTACCGATTTATGTTTTTTTTAAATTATTTAAATTGTATATATTTACATAAATTTATATCATTTGGTGTTGAACCATTTTAAATAATAATTATGGTATTACGTAAACGTCAAAACAATTGTTTTTTACGTAGAATAATTTATTTTAAGACGACTGACGAATTATATGTTATAAAGTTTAGCTGGGTGACTGGGGTTCCACATTGGATCCAATTTTTTATTATGTCAACAGAAAATGCTCATCACGCTGAATAACTTTTCCTAAAGCGTTGTATTGATATCTCTTATAGATTAGGCGGGCTGCTAGGGTCTCACATCAGGTATTCGGACTATCAAAATAAATTATAGCCTATATGTTGCCGAAGACTATTAGCTATGTAACAAAATAGGTTTCATTTAAATCCGTCCAATAGTTTTTGCGTTAAATCGCCACAACAGACAGACAGACAGACAAGAATTCCAAAAATCATATTTTTACCTTCTATTAGTTGTATTAAGTCTCCCTGAAGTGTTTTTTTTAGTTTATATTCAATGTACAGATTTTACCCCTGTTACAGTTTTATTATATATATAGATATTTTATTTTATTTGCCTTAAAATAGATTTTGATCTGCAACATAGTATACATCCCTATTAATGTGAACAAACTTCAAATGAATATGCTTTCACAAATATAATTTAATACACAAATAAACAATTTACAGAGTTATTCAAACGCAATCGTTTTACCGCAATCATTTAATTAACAAACATTGCCAACAGCGAGTTATATTAAACTAAAAAGTAAAGTAAATACGGATGTTTATATTTATTTTCCGGAAGAACGAAAATCTCATAATACTTGAACGTGTATAAAACACGTCCGTTTGTTACCGTCGAATCGTTCGTTCACCGATACACATTCGTTCTTCCGGACGTTTATTAC
>JAEBDU010004484.1:0-27624 GCA_016802625.1 Heliconius numata | reverse complement strand
AATAAAAATTCCCCAGTAGCATTTCAAACTGTTTTCAATGCTGTAATGCATCAGGCACGAATCAAGTCTCTAGCCTCGTAAAACACAATCGTTGGGTAAGGCCCGTATGGCCTTTAAATCCGGTTCGTGCCTCGCAGTGTCTTTCCTTATTCCCACAGTATAAGCTCTATACAACTTGAAGGTTTATTATTTTATCGACGATAAAGTTCAGCTTTGTATAAGTTAAGTTTTCTTGAAATAAACTATACATATAATAAAATTGAAACTGATTGATGTGTGTACGTGGAACATGTATGAGAAATACAATTACGTAGGTTTACGGGAAATATTAAAATTTGAATTACATTGACTTAGAAGCTCAATTTTAATTGTTTTACAAGGGACTCTTTGTATGAATTAATCTACAATTATGAGTTTGTAATCGTTTTTATATGCAAATAAGCATAAAATTCCATTTTTCGGATATCTTCCTTTATTTTTACTGCAATTTCTCACTTCTTACAACTTAATCCTGCGAGTGAGAATCAAGTTCACAACCGTTGCGTTTTACAATCAGATGCTAACTGCTTCATGATTTTTTTAAAAATAATAATTCGCCTTAAGCATTACAAAACATTACAATTTCTTTTTATTATTTAATTTGCATTCATAAGTATAAAAAAATATCGAAAGTGAAAATTTGGTCATATCAATAACATAAAATATTTTATTAACAGTATTAACCTCAAAGTCGTGTCCGGTAGATTAAAATTTCATAGACATATAAGCTTTTCAGGATGTTAAATAAATATTTTAAATACTGTTATAGTCTCGTACTGTAATACTAACATTAATATGATTTTATTTTTGTTTCACATTTTATCCCAGAAATAGTAGAAAAGGACTAAGAACTAGTATTTAGTTTCGAGTTCGATCGTTGAGTGGCAGAACTCAACGCCGCCCTATGTCTTGGTACCAAAGCAAGAAAATGAAAATAATTCACTCCGAGTGGAAATCGAACCTGTTACCATCGAGTTTACAACACTAAAGTAAACACCAATAAATCTCCAAGCACTAGTCGATACGTGAAAAATATTAGCATTTTCATATATTTCGTAGAAACATGCACATCGAACATTGCACATGCGCTGGCGTGCGATCAGAGAAATCATCTATGCATATTTATGATATAGCTTTCTCTCTCTAGTATTTGAGATCGAATTAAAACTAACATTACCTTAACAACTGTTTTTATTTATTGATTAATTGCTTGTAACTTCACGCATCTCGTACAAAAAGGGTAACCTAAAGGGAACCTACAGTTAAAATATTATTTTCTTAGTTTCACGTTTGAATTTGAGACAGTATGTTACGTGGCGGAAGTCAGTTTATTTACCAGAACGAAGAAATCTAATTGATTTTTTTCTATTATGTAGTACTCTGTTGGTTCCAGTCTACTTCAAAGGTATCATTGACATTAATAAAAAAGTATGATTTTGTAAATAATTGATTTAAAAAAATTGTCCCGCTGAGTTTCTTCCGCTGGTGCTTCTTAGAGGCAGCAACTTTAGTGCGTAAAATAAATGTATAATAATAAAAAAAAATACATATAATAACCAAATACAATGTAATCTCAACACAAGGATGCTTGTAATACGTAGAATTCAAGATACCGACATAATTTATTGTTTCTTTTATTAACATTCCTGGTACAGATCATTAATTGCGATATCAGAGTATTGTTGTTAGAGTTATATAAGAAAATCACGTTTATCTTAGAAAAATATATAAATGAAGCCTAACGATTATTTATAGAGGCTGGAGTTGCCTGTGACAGCAGCTTCTCACTTTACAGACGGTGGTTGCGAGTTCGATCCCTATTCGGGATAGCGAATTGTATTTAGTTCCTCGAAAAAGTTCTTCCAATGCGAGGTTAAGCTCCGCCTCTCAACAAATGTCTTTTAACTGGGTGGAAAGGAATTAGAGCACTTGAACCTGATTCTGTTGTGTGGCAAAAAAAAAATCTTCATACTTATCTAATTTTGACTAAAGTCGGGATGTAACAGCATATACTTAAAAACAAATTCATTTTGAAATATCAAGTAAAACGCTTCTTGAGTATCCCGCATATAGAACGATAGGCAGAGGGAAACTCAACCTAGTGATAAGACACTCCGTTCTCATTAAGACACTTTCGTTCTCCACCGCAGAATCCTTAAGGCGTAATATGATTTAATTTCTTCGACAATTTTTTATGATTATAGAACATGTAATAGTAATACGTCAAAAATAACCTAAATATATTAAAAAGATTATTTCTATACAATAGAATATAGATGTAACAATAGGTTTTGTAGGGATAGCAAGTAAATAATGTGAAATAATAGCACCGATGTCGTTCACGGTCCCCGCGCAGAGCGAACAAAGACAAGGTTATGTCTCGATTCACATTTAGTGCAATTTTTTTAATATTGTATTCTACTGTTTTTATTTTTTTTAGGAAATTAAGATTTTACAAGATTTGACTTGTAGTCCTGTTCGTTTCTAGATTTTTTTTGTTTACAATGAGTGATTTATTACTTAAATAATATTTTGATATTTTGTTATGAAGATTATCATCAATATTTTTCTAACAGTATTAAGCTCATTCCCCAAAAAAGACCAGAATGAACCTCTTTTTAAGAGTACCATTATCCACTCTCCGCCTTATTCTTGGAACATGACATCGCATAGTGGTCACTCCTTTCCTAACTTTCCGACGAATCCTGAAAGCGTTGCGTGTTGAGTAGCGGAACACAATGCTGCGTTGCCTCGACTCCAGAGCGACATAAATATTTTATTCATTTCATCAAGTTGGGATCGAACCCACAATCAATTGTGTTTACAGTTACACTTAGTACCACTGCGCCACTAGTGGCGAACGACTAATGTATAAACTAAGAACCGATAACAATTTAATCCGGATAAAGAGTTCCATTTAAAATATCTTAAGCAAAACCGGATATTACGTCAAATATAATAAATAATATTTGTCTTTACATAACCTTAAACGAGACAAAGAAATGAGTAATGCTTAGAAAGTACAAGTTTGTCTAATGAGATTGATATATTATGGTGAAAATGTCATTAGAGGCACGTAACGTCGTAAGTTCTTGGCTTCCACCATTTAAATCTTTCACCGCGCTGTTCAGACGACGACAGCTGGATATATGAACTCGTATTTGATAAAATCAACTTCACGCTGTTTCCCGCGCACAGCAGGGTAGGCAGAGGGAACCTAGAGTTAAGACACTCTGTTCCCCGTTTTCCGTCGAATTTTGAAGGCATTGCGTGTTGGGTGGTGGAACTCAGCGTAGCCCTTTGCCCAGACACAAAAATATAAATTTAAATAAATATTTCATTTCCTCGAATGAGGTCGAACCCACTACCTGTCGCGTTTACATTCACACAGTTGTGCACCTGCGCCACGACTGGCCTCAACTATTCTATTTGACCTCAACCATTGATAAAATAAGAGTAGGTACAATTGGTATATATTTTAGTCGACCGTACCTTTGCTTGAGGAGGCTTTAAGGCGTTAAATGGAGACAATCTGTTTCCATTAAGACATTTCCGTCCACTACTACCCTCTGAATTCTAATAACATTGCGTGTTGAGTGGCAGAACTCTACGCCGCCCTTTACCTCGTTACGAGAGCGACAAAATGAAAATATTAGATGTTCCATTTTATCGAGTGAGAATCGAACCCACAACCTAGTCGCAGAGCACAAGCTTGTGACCCCCGCGACTGCAGTCACACGATTGGCCTCTATCAATATTATATTAAGATATTAATTTAAAAATTGTAAATTATTACCTACATAATATATATCTCGAGATATATACCTGCATCTCGAGATAAGATCATACGAGCTAGCTATATTAAAGATAACTGGTTCATTTATGTACGACGGTCATACGCTATAAATACTTGATTGTGGCTTGCGCTTGTGACCTCTCGCTAACTGACTGACTCGTTATTTAGATTTTAGAGCTGTAATGTTAAATTGTTGTCTTGAGAGAGAGAAGGTTACAACTTCTTTGCTTATTAAAAAATACTCTACCTGCTACATGTCTTTGTTGAACTCGGTAATATCAGGAACTACTAGTTCTAGGGGAATTAATTGTTTTCACTATCTCGTTCCGGTGAAACTGCGGCGTTGAACTCCGCCAATCAACATGTAACGTTTTGAAATTTGGGCTGAAAGTTGGGAACGTAGTGTGTTGACACTAGGTTCCCTCTCTGTCTCCTCTGCTCTGTCTACCGTGCTATATGCGGGATACAGCGTGAAGCTGAAAACAACAACATAGGAACAAATATGAATAAAAAAACCGGGTTTAAAGTAAAAGCGTTAATAAATAGAAATGTTATAGTGCGCCATAAAAATATTTCATATATGGTAATCGCCAATAATAACATTTTATGATCTTTTATTTAGTTTATTTGAATTTTATTGTCTCTAACCTATAAGTCTGTGAAAGAATACATATTTAATTGCTTTTAATTAAAGAACTTGCCATAAGCTATATAAAATCAATCACAGATACAAAAAACAACAATAAAGCTTCACGCCTTTTAATATATAGTAAAGTCAGAGATAATCTGTGAACCTAGTGAACCTAGTTATTAGCGTTGAATGGCGGAACTCAACGCCGGACCTTGTATAATAGAGTGAAGAAAGAAAACAATTTAAAATTTCCCCGAGTGCGAACCCATAACCATGGTGCATACAGTGAGACGCAACTCCACGACGCCCTATACAACACTTTGAAGAGTATATAGCTATGAAATCAATAATTAACTTTATTCCTTTAGTATAGAGTTTAAATTTGTTAAAATTTGCAATATTGATACGAGTATATGACCTTTTGACATTAAACCGCATTTAAGGATAAAAACGTGTCAATATTGTCAGAATCATCGCACATTATAGAGTTTATAACATAGCGAAAACTAATTAATATTTATATTAGTTTTTTTGCTTTGCTTCTCTCTGTATCTCGGAACCTAGTGCTAAGACACTCCGTTTTCTATTTTCCGTTATATTTTCAAAACATTGTGTATTGAGTAACTGAACATAACGCTGCGCATAGATTAAGAATAAATTTTCTTTATAATTATTAATCAAATAGTATAACAACAGAATTAAAATTTAGACTTTAATCGCACCCAACACGCTTAAAATACATTCAATGTGAACTCAATTTAAAGAACCCACCACTAAAAAAAATCTAACAATAATAATAAATTTATTACAAAAAAAAGAAACAAAAAAATTATTACACTATTCAATTATTAGTAAATTAAAGTCGACCGAATATAAATTAATGTGCGGTGTCTATTAAATAAAATGAGATTATTTTTTGCGGTACAATACTCCTCGTGACTTCTGTTTGCCTGGTACTCGACGTTGAATAATCGTTAAAGCTGCAGAGAGCTTTTTTTGGCATATAAAAAAAACGTTAGCTTAGAATGAAAAACGTCCTATATCTGTATTTTGTTTATATTTCCATTTCTTCGCTCTCGTGTCGAGGCAGCACGCATTGAGTTCTGCCACTCAACACGCAATTCCTCCAGAATTTAGCAGAAAATGGGGAACGGAGAGTCTTAACACTAGGCTCAAACTAGCGTGAATCAGATGTTTTTTTATACATTCATTTTTTGTCTCTCTTTATAATTTGCTTAATAGGTTAGCAGGTTTACACTCTAAGCCTTCACAATATAAGTTAGCCTTGATAACTTGCATCCTTGTTGGTGAAACGAATCCGATTTTATAGACCTATTTAAATCTATACTAATATTATAAACCTGAACAGTTTGTTTGGTTTTACGCGGTAATATCAGGAACTACTGACGTTTGGAGTTTGGAGTTTCAATTTCTATATTATGCTTATTAAACTTAAGTGGGTATAGCAGCGTTAAAATCCTATATCTAATCTCGTAATGCAGTACAACTCTACAAAATAAAAATATATATATCAGTTTCACGCTGTATCCCGCACACAGCAGGGTAGGCTATTCTCTACTACACGAGGATATCTATACCGGAAGTAATGTCTATAATTTCCGCATTGCATAAAAATATGTATAACTTTTTTATTACTAGCTACTACTAGCCTCTTGATCTATATTATTGGTTATTATCCAACTTCTGCAAAAGGAGTATGTTATCAATTCGGTAATTTTTTTCTGATCGGAATTACTTTTGTAACTAAACACGCAATGCCTTCATAGTTCCTCGGAAACTGAAGGAAAGTGACTTAATGAGAGCGGAGTGTCTTAACACTATATTCCTTCCCCTTGCGTACTCTGCTATATACGGGATTCAGCGTAAAACTAAAAAAGAGAAAAATATAAACTACATGCAATATTTCACATTATAACAAAGATTAGTCAAAATAACAGTATATAGTAACTGTTACTAATCCTGAGACGAATCGGGCTCATTGGGTCACTTGGGAATCGACACGACGATGATTAAACATGTTTTTTCGTTAGTCATTTGCTTATATAACCTTTTTTTATCTTAAAACCTCTGCTGTTTTAGCTAATTAGGAAGAACTTGTGTCAAAACACATCGTTTTCCACTCTCCGCCCATTTTAAAGGATGACGGAATTCTTGGATGACGGAACTTATCGCCGCGTTCTGTTCCACGTGTAATCGACCGCGGGCGCGAAGCCGCAAATTAAAACTCTACTATCTTATAAACAATTATATATCAAGTGAAGATTGAACTTATAACCATCGCGTGTACATTTGTTAGTGAATAGTCTGTACTCTTCTCCACTGAGCTACCATGACCTCATGTTACTAGGTGTCACTAATCCCCAGATATATCGGGAAATTTAAATATAAACACACTGAACTTGCGGACCGAGTTAGATTTCTACTACTTGATAATAACATTTCGTCGAGTGGATATTGAACCTATTACCATCATCAAGTATGTAGGTACCCTTCTCCACTGAGCTACCATAGCTTCATGTTGCTAGCTGCCACTAATCCCGAGATATATCTGGTTCACTCGGTCAGTCGGGAATCAGACAGGTTGGACGACATTACAATATAAACATGTTATTTAGCTGGTCATTCGGTTACGGAAACTGGTTTTGGTACAGTTTATTTTTGATTATATGCTATAAGTTTTTGTTCGTATAGTTTTTATGAATAACGTATATTTTTTGAAATTCATATAATATAAAAAAAAATTTTTTTGTAGCACAAATGTTAAATTTTAGTTGCAAAAACCAAAGTTTAATAAATAGCTACAAAAAAGTATCTTCTCATTTTTACCCACCTAGTGCATAGACACTCCGTTCCGCACGCTCTACGCGAAACATTGTGTATTTTCCAAGACATTGTGACTGAACTAAGAGCCACGCTCTACCTTGATACCAGAGCAAGCTATCAGCGATGTGGAGAAACTTAGAACCATGGTTATTACAGTCAGACTCTGATCCACTGGTCTTCAATCGACAAAATTATGCTAAATAACTTATGAAATCAACAAATTAAATTGCTGAAAATATATTAATGCAAAAAATATAAGAAAAACAAAGATTTATTTATATCTAACAAGCTATGTCTATTTAACAAGCTTATATTCTTAGAATACAACTTTTTGTGAATCCTTATAAGTAGGTACTATTTGCTCTTATCCTCATACAAATGTTAAACACGTGTTGTAAACATTAAAATCCAGTATTACAATAGCAGCGTTAATACGCTAATATGATATCATGTTTATGTAGTTGTGGTATATGGAAAAAAAACAAAAAATAGCTTTTTAGTGAGCACCCAGTGTTAAGACACTCCGTACCTCCGCTATAGTTACTAAATTTTCCAGAAATTCCGTGTTGAGTGGCGAAACTCTACGGCGGAACGCTTCACCACGGTCATTAAAATATTTTAACTCAGCGTGGGCATCGAACCTACAACCGTCACTTCATTCTTGATTGATAGCAGGTACTATAAGTGAAATAATAACAGGTAATCATTTCAGTTTTGTATTCTTATTTATTACAAGATCTTTTACTTAATTATACTCAAGAAAATAATTAATTAAAAACGCGTTGACGCGACATGTTGTGGGTTCGATTTCCAGTCGAGGAAATAAATTATTTAATATTTTAATTTTCGCGCTCTAGTAAAGTGACGCTACGCTGCTCAACACCAAATGCCTCCGGAATTCGGCGGAAATTGGGGAACCGAAATGTCTTAATGGGAACGGAGTAACTTAACAATAGATTCCTGACTATCCTGCTTCGTGCGGGTTGTAGCGTGAACATAAAAAAAGTTTGAAATAATAACTATGATATATCTATATATATAAAATCGAAAGGTCACTCACTCATCACGAAATCTCAGAAACTACATGCGCTAGGAATCTCAAATTTTGCATAGGAGTTTTTTATAGGACGTAGGTGCTCGCTAAGACGGGAATTTGCAATATTCGACTTCTAAGGGGTTGTTTTTGGGGTTGAAAGTATGTATGAAACTTCGTTACTACAAATGCTAGGAGTCTCACGTTTTGCATGGACGTCACTTTTAGGACATATATACTCATGGAGATAGAAATTAATACGAACGTAGTTCACGCAGGCGAAGCCGCGGACGGGCCGCTAGTATACTATATAGATAATAACATATTTTATGTATTGCATTATTGAAAAAGAAAAGCGGCGCAACTAGCAACAGTAATTGCAAAATTACAATAAAACACAAGTCTTGTTGTAATTACAACTAGGTTTATACAATACAATAAAAAAATATTTACATTAATACTTGTATAGTTACATTCGTAACATAGATTGCTTGCTTGAATGCGTTATTTTACTTAATCTATACTAATACTAATATTATAAAGCTGAAGAGTATGTATGGTTTATCTCGTTAATCTCGGGAACTACAGGTTTAAATTGATAAAACAAAAAAATATTTAAAATATACTGTTAAATTCGTAGTAACAGCCGTCGCATACAGTCCGTCATATAGAGTCTTCAAATGATTGATCTCTTCTTTTACTTAGGTAGAAAACTGAATTTATGCATGAATGTTCCTTAGGAAGTAAAGGAGGAACACTATAAAATTCCCCGGAGTTCATAATGTGTTTTCTTAGGAATTTCAGGAAATTTTCATTGAAAAAAAAACCGATTTACAGTCCTTAGTAAAACAAAATGGCTATGTTCAACGTGTTCACCCACAAAAATGGATACTGTAATTGCAATATCAACATAGCAAGTAGAGTATCGAAACGGTTTCCTGTTTTAAAATTCATATTTGGCAACTGCTAGTACCTACTAGTAGATTAACATAATACTAATTTTGTAAAAACATAATTAATTCATTTGAATCTTTTTTTCAAGCCATATTACAATTTAGAAGTCGACCCAAATCCTTACCGTTAGAAATCTACTTTTTGTTGTTTTTTTTTATCAACTTCATCTGTTGAGGAATTCCAATAGTTTTTTTTTTGGATTATTACTTAGTTTCACGAGGTATCCCGCTCACAGCAGTATAGGCAGAGAGAATCTAGTGTTAACACTCTATTCCCCATTTTCCACCGAATTCTGGAGGAATTGTGTGCATAGTGGCGGAACACAATTTCGCACTTTTATAAAATAAATTTAATAATAATATTTATATTTATATAAATATTTCTATCTTATGATAGAAAGATAAAAAATAAGATATATAAACAGTTTTATCATCTTTTCCACCCAGCAGGATAGGCAGAAGAAACCAAATATTAAAACAATCCTTTCTTCACTCTCCGCCCAAATCTTGATACAGTGTGTTAATTTGCTGCTCAATTTTAAACTAGACTTAAGACTCTCTGCTGCCATTGGCCACCTAATTTTCGAAACATTGCACTGAAAAGAGGAACTTAACGCTGCGATTTTGCAATTTTTTTTAATAAGGAAATTACCTACGAATGCCAAACATTCATTCAAAGAAGTGTACAAGTGGCTATAAAGTTTTCAATTACACTAGATGTTCTCATTAGAGGCAATCTACTGTGAACAGAGACCTTGAGCTACATTTTCGAGTAAGCAAAGTCAGGGCGAACAGCTGGTGGTGCGTGAATAATGGTTGAAGTGCAATCAAGAACCCATGACGATGTAAATAATTACTTTAAAGATATAATAAATTTAAAAAGACCGGTCAAGTGCGAGTCAGGCTGGCCAATCGAGGGTTTCGTATCAATTTCAGGATTGTAGGTCAAAGGGAATTACAACTTGCAATATAAGTTGACAAATTGGAGGGGCATTACGAGTATCAGTTCTTGTGATAATGACAAATGTAAATAACATTTCGTTAAAAACTTCGTTTATAAATGAACTCGAACTGTATTGCCAATTTTTTATCTAAATTTATGCCCATTTATTTGTATTTATTTATTTTGAATAAATCGTATAAAAGTAAGTGTTTAAAGTTTGCAGTGACCCAAATAACTCAATATAGAATCGTCTCACGTCACTATGCAAAAAGACTTGCACAACGATGTGCTAGTTCTTGACGAGTATTTTAAACTTGTTCAATAATTTAATATTTTGACCTAGGAAATAGTAATATAACATCTGATACAATGATAGTTGTGTTGAGGCAAAACTCGGCGTTGGGTTCCGCCACTCAACACGCTATGCCTTTAGAATTCGGAGTCTTGCAGTGTCTTAACACTAGGCCCAGCCTACCTTGTTGTTTGCGGGATACAGCGTAACGCAACATAATATATTTTTGTTTTATTTTCACGCATCTGCTGTATATTTTTTATGTGGTTTCCATAAACTTTTTTTTAATAAAAATAATAACTTTATTGAATTTCACAATAATATTAACTTAATCATATTTTTTTTATAAATGTCATAAAAATAGACATACAAGATATATTAAAATATTTTATCTGTATGCCTGTATTACGGTAAACACATAGTAGAGTAGGTAGAAGGAACCAGAAATGTTAGTTTTAAGACATTCTGCCCCGACACTTTTTACCAAATTCTTAAGAGACGAAATGAAAATATTAAATATTTGATTCCCGGGTGAGAATCCAACCGACGACCTTCGCGTTGACAGTTACACTCAACTGTACTACTAACTTCAGTTAAACGTATTTTCCTTTAACCTATTATACTTATATTTACTATATTTATATGATATTCTAAAGCTATGTTTTTCAATATCTCTAAACACACTAGGTAGCTTTGAGTGCGACGGCGGCAGGCGCGAGCCGGCACCGGCGCTGGTCAGTGGACAATCAAAGGTCAATTTGACGACCCGATTGTCATAATAGAGGTACATAATGCTCGATGGAGATGAATAGGTACTGGTGACAATATCTAAATATCTGGTGAAGTATTCATAAAACAAGATTCTCTTGCTTTTACCTACCTTGCGATACCTTTTGTAAATTTTAATAAATTAATAAATTAATAATTTTTTAATGTAAATTAATTTTAATTTATGTAATATAAATAAAAAAATATGTTGTTTATTTGTTGATGCCGGCTTACCACGATTTTTTCACGAAAATACCACACATTAGTGCCAGACAAAAGTAGTGGACCTAGAAGTTGAAATTTGACATGTGATATTTTAAATCCAAAATGGAATGGATAAAGCTAGATTATAAATTTAGTCTTAAAGTCTACACAAGCAAAGTTGCGAGTGAGGACTAGTAAAAGTTTATAATATAAAGTAGAAAACATGGCAGGTGTAGCGACACTTCATCAGGTTTATATCGTATCTGGAGGCACAGGCCACAGCATAACTGCTTCGTTTCCTCGAAACGGTCTATTTGGGAATACCATGTTGATCATCGATATACTTATAAATAATAATTAATGTTCATTCCTTATGTAATTACTGTGTAGTACTATTTAATTACAGTGTCTGGATGCCATTCCCAATCTAGAGTATGAATTATTTTCAATTCCTCCATTTGTTACTTCGAAAATGCGCAAGCTAGTAAATTAATAATTAATTGAAATATTTCATTTCCATTTTCTTCGCTCTGGTGTCTGTCTCTACGCGCAATACCATCAGAATTAAGTGGAAAATGGGGAACGAAGTGTCTTAACACTAGGTTTCCCTTTGCGTACTCTGTTGTGTGCGGGATACGGCGTGACACTAAAAACAAGTGAAGCTAAAATAATAATTAAATTAATATATAATACAATATGGCCTCTCAAAATAAAACCAGCAAGATATGCATTCGCACGTGAAAGGTCATTGCCGTGGATGTATTACGCGGCCTTGTTCCTTTCTCACCGCCGCAGCCTCTAGCCTGCACTGTACCATACTTGTATGTCGATGTCATAAAACAAGACATTTACTGTTATTTTCGTCGATATTTTACTAACTGGAGTTTTATGATGTTAAATAATTGTAGATGTAAGATTTTTTTTACTTTCACGCTGTATCCCGCAGATAGCAGAAAACCTGGAAACTTAGTGTTAAGACACCCCACTTTGCGTCAAATTCTGGAGGCTACTCGACACGCAATGTTCGGAAAACGAAATAGCTAACGTCAAGACCCCTTCTGGCAAAGATCTCCAGATACACTACTTTTGGCAACTTAAGAACAGATACAAAAATTCTATTATGCTATTAATAATCAGTTTCAAAAGAGCCACAATATATTTTCCCTAAAATAGACATTCCTATCCCTTCCACATAAACAGAAATCAAAGTGATAATGACAAATTACTACATTCTCCGCTTACTCCGCAAGACTTAACGCAAAGGCGCAGTCATTATTAGAAACAAAAAACAAGGCCGTCGAGCATCATTGCCATCAACAAAATAGGTGGTTCAGGTTATTGCTTGCGACACGCCCGAATTAAATTGGTTAGTTGACTACGAAAATAAAAAGATTAATTCCGTGATATAAAAAATGTGAAATACTTTAAATAACATTTATGAGAGCGATCATTTGAAATTAATATTGTAGTACTAAATAAGTGTTATATTACTTTTTATAACTTTACGTTGTATTTCGGATATGTAGCAGGGTAGGCTTAGCTTAGCTTATTAAGGCACTCCGTTCTCCACGCACCACCCAAATTTCGATCGCGAAGAAATTAACATCTCATTATTCCGAGCGAATCGAACCCACACTGATGGTGGTGGTGTTTACACGATGTTCTCAGGTGTTACAGCATGACAGAATGATTGAGTGTTTCCAATTCTTTATTTTATTATATGTGGTGGCCCATTGACCCCTTTCTTAGATAAACAAAGGAAAAACCTGATTGATGAATAAAGATTCCCCCAAATTAAAAAAAAAACACACACACACTGCGTACAATGATTAGGATTGCGTAAAAAAAAGTGACTATAATTATTTATGCTAGGACACTGGTTTCTAATCTGCACCTAAGATATAGTCTATATAATTATTCCATACTTAGGAAAGAAGAATAAGTTTTTTAGATAATATATAAAAATTTGACCGCAATGGAAATCATCAAAAAGGCGCGGGTTCTAATCCGTCTAACTTAATTTTTTTAATACTATTTCTAGAAAAATAATTTAAACATATCGACGTACCGTAATTTCTACGTAATACCTATATATATTGCAGCACACAAGGAGGTTATATATTTATCGGTTTCCCCACATATTGCGTGATACGAGAGATACAACTCTTACGAGATGTGAAGTAATGGCGCGACGTTTATTTGAGAACTGTAGCCGTCTACCATTGTGGACGCTTCCGGTGGTTACTGGTTACTCCAATTTGACCTTTGATTGATGATTTCAATATGGTAGAGCTAGTGAGAATTGGTTAGTCATTTTGTATTAATATTATTTTAATATTAAGTTACCACACTCTGAAAGAATGACTACGTAAAATTGTTGTTTGATTATTATTTAACAATGTTTCCTGCATATAGACGAAAAGAAAATAGTGTTAAGACTTTACGTTTTCCTTTATTTTAAAAAATTAGGCATTGAGCTGAACTTATCTTAATAGAACAGACAAACAAACGTAATTCTATCCTACTAATAGTTATAATTGTGACAGTATGTCAGGATGGATGTTTGTTCCACATTCACGTATAAACTACTAAACAGATTTAGATGTAATTTTACAGTACAGCTCACAAATCCGAAAAACACATAGGCTACGATTTATTTAAACCATTTATAAAATTTGGCTATAATATAACAAAAAAAAATAAGATAGGCGAAGCCGCGTTTGAGACGCTTGCAATACATTACCTTCAAATTCACAACTATCTGAAAATTTTCCACTGCGCTAATATGGTGTCAGAAAAGTATTTAAAATATTTTCATTTCTTCAATATAGCTTAAAAATCGCAGCGTTGAGTTCCGCCACTCAAGTGGAACATGCAATGGAATCTTGTTTTGTTAAATTCTTTTGTTATCTTTCTGCATCATGGAGTTTGTATGTAATAATCTTGTTTACGGTTAAGGTGAAGCCTTTGTGGGTCAGTACTAAAAATAAATATTATATAACATCTTTATGTTTTAATATTTAATATAATGTAATAGAGGTCAGTCGTGGCGCAGGGGCACAAGTGTAAACGTGACGGTTGTGGGTTCGATCCCCACTCGACGAAGTTAAATATTTATTTAAATTTATATATTAAATTTTTCATCTCGCGAAGCGTGGAATTGCGTGTTCGCAATGCCTCTGGATTTCTACGGAAAGTGGGCAATAGTGTCTTAACACTACTAAACTCTTTTAATTCCCTCTGCCTACCCTGCGTTGTGCGATAACAATTTTAATTTTAATAATACAGGTAATAAAGTATTACAGTTTATATCTTACAATGTTGTTTTTACGACACCGGTAATACAGGAAGCGGAAAGTGAGAAAAAAAATTAAATAATATGTTTTAATATGCACATGTTAAAACATATTTTTTTGTATTTTTTTTTTCGAAACTTATGCTATACCAGTATTGGTATGTGTAATATTCCGCCGGAATTGCGTGCATCAATTACAAATCTCGATAGTAATTCGGCCGCGGCAAATCGATTTCATATCGATGTTTTGCTCAATACGGAATACTCGATTAATATTGATAATCATTATAATCGATAACTGATTAACACATTCGCCCTGACATTTATGGCGAGTTGACGTTTCACGATTGCTAATTGCTCAACACTATTGAATAATATATGCCACGTGTATCTATTTAAATAAAAAATAATAATAAAACAACAGTGATATAGTATCTCTATATATAATAATACATATTTTATTATTATGTAAATTGTATATACATTATAATAAAATACCTATATACATATAGGTATTAATACAAAAGTTTTATGCCTAGTGGGGTAACCAAGGAGAATGGAGAGCGAAAAGAAATTATCTTTTTTTAAATGAAGTAGGTATATGTTCAATTAAGTAGCATCCTCATTCATATAAAAAGCAATTTAAATTGCTCAATTGGACTGATCACTAAATGCAGTACAACATGAGACTCTTGAACTGCAATATGCAGACAGCAGGGCAAACAGCCATTACGTGTTGAGTAGCAGAATTAGAGCTAAGAAATGTAAATATGAAATATTGTATCTCCTCGAGTGGGAATCGAACCCCTGTCTCATTTACAATCACACGCTTGTACCACTCGGCCTCAATTGAACGGCAATACATTTAATATTATAATATTGATTCAATAAAACATAATAGTTCCATTAAAACGAGGACAACATTTTCATTGATATTCCACCATGCCAGTGATGAACATGGCGCACACCTACTGCGTCTTTAGACTACAAATTATATACGAACGAATAGTCTTTGTAGATTACATAATATTTGCGTGTTGTATAATTGTTTGCACTCATTAATACACGCGATGACTTTTTTAGCTTCACGCTTTATCCCGCACGTAGGAGGCAGAGGGTACCTGGGAACCTGATATTGACTCCGTTCCCCACTATCCACTATATTTTGAAGGCATTGTATTTTGAGTGGCAGAACTCATACGCAATTATGTGTTTTTTTTTATTATTTTTCTTTGTAACGTCATAACGACTTGCCTGTAAGTTATTTTACTGAATACATAGATTTTCTATATAAATGTCAATTTGTTATATAATTCTAAATATCTTTTTTTATAATATAAGAACTAATAATATGGGTATTACCCATTCTTGAACAAATATCTGCGTTAGGTTCTAAGACCTAGTAGGTACGCAATACGGAAAGCTATCGAGGACAAAGTAATTGACTTCCATAATAGCAATCTTATACAATAGTATAGCTTGTTAAATATCAAAAAGAAATAAATAGAAATTTAAATATAGTTTCCTCTATATTATATCATGCAATGTAACGCTGTTGAGTTCTGACTGAATCCAAGGCTTTAAGTCCATGTCAAAGAAATTATTGGGTTTATTTTTTTTTATTAATAAAATATTGTAAAATATTAATTTATCTGGGCTAAAGGCTCTCATGGCACAGGGGCACAAGCGTGTAACAAAACAAGCGTGTAAATGCGAGGCTTGTGGGTTCGATGCCTAATCTCGAGAATGAAATATTTAATATTTTCATTTCCTCACTCTGATGACGAGGCAATGCGCGCCATTAGGTTTCGCCACTCAATACGCACATGTCTCTAGAAATCGAAAAGTGGAGAATGGAGTGTCCTAACACAAGGTTCTCTTTTATTTTAAAAGTAAAACCAGGGAAATCAGCTGCATTTTCCACATGATCTTTCATATATTTAATGGAAAATAAAACTGAACATCTTGTTTGCCTTAACTTTATAAATTTTAAAAATTCCCTCATTTCGCTGTTATGTGATATTTTTATAATTAAACGTGGTATTACATATATTATACAGCAATACATTACAAAATATCGTATAGCAGCGTGTATTGCGTCAATACTGATATTCTAATCAGCAGCAATTTTTAAACATCAGAGAAAGCAACAGGATATCTTGTGGCCGTTTTTATATGTTTTCTTTATTTTATTATAATTAATGGTGGTTCGAAAACATTTTAATTTTCTTTTTAATAAAATTCTAATATTCTAAAATATAATTTTATACTTTCATTTTATAGTTTCAAGCTTTGTGTACTAAAACAGGGAAATGACAATAATTTAAATATAAACATTCACCTGAGATGCAATCAAACCCACGACTAACGCGCCTGATGTTGGGACAACAAAGCTATTTATTTATTTCTTTGATTTTTTTATAGTCTTCAATTTTTAATAAGCTTCAAATAACACAAGAAAAATATTAAAATACTTAATATACCTATTTTAGTATTAACCTTAGAGTATAAAGAGAGAACAATAAATAGTGCAATATTTACATAATAAATAAAAGGTAAGTAGGATGTCCTGAGACTGACCCGTATATGTACAGTCTTTGTATAGTAAAATAGTTTGTTATTCAACTATATGCATTCACAAATAACCGAACGTATAAGTAGGTATCAATGATATACGTTATTAAATTAAAACATTTATTTATTTAACATAACCTAAAGTTCTTAAAAAAATCTCTCAAAACTAGCCAAAACAAATAAAAAAAAGCTTATCGCTTAAAAATAACGCATTTTTCATATCCTCAATTGTTTTTTCTTCTAACTTCACGCTTTGTCCCGCATACAGCAGTATGGGTAGGAAGGGGGGTCATTGTCGTTTGTATGTTTATGTTTCACACCCGTTTCCCGCTTTTCGTCGAATTCTAGAAGCACTGCGTATTAAGTGGCGGAATTCAACATCGCCCTAGGGGAATCGAACCGACGACCGTCGCGTTTTATAGTCAAAGGCTTGTGTAAATAATAAATTGCAGTAAAGTTAACAATAATTTCCGCCACTTAACACGTAATGTCTCAAATTAGCATGAGTGTCAAAGGAGTGTCTCAACATTAAGTTCACTTCGCTTACTTAAAAAAGTTACTAAACTTAAAAAAGATTTCTATTCACATTCTTTTACATAAGCCAAAAAAGATGGTTACGCTAAAATATAATGTGGTTATTAAAACAAAACTAGAATAGACATAAATAAATAAAAGATTCACTCAACACAACTAGTTTAACGTGAAATGTCTTCAAGAATCCATTAATTTGCAAATTGTTACGAAGACATTAACATTCGTATCTATATATGTATGTATGTATGTATGTATGTATAGTATTTTCTAAGTAACCGGTTACAAAACTGAACAAACAAGTATTTGGAATTACAAATAAACATTGTTTTTTTTCAAATATGAATATTTATTGTTCCACATAATTGCGTTATGCTGTTATTGGTTAAAAAACCAAGGCATAATTGCTAAATGGTACTCGATTTAATCATGATGTTACCTAAGTAAGCTATGTAATAAACAATAATATAAATAACGTTGATATAAGATGCCAGGATACAAGCACATTGTAAATGCGAGAGGTTGTGGGTTCGATCCCCACACGAGGCAATAATAATAGGTGGTAACGAGGCAAAGCTCGACTTTGAGGTCCTCCACTCAATATGCAATGCTTCTATAATTCGGCGGAAAGGGGGTAACGGCAGTGTTTTAACACTAGGTTCCCAGGTTACCTCTACCTACCCTGCTATATATGCGGGCTACATAGTGAAGCTGAAAAAAATAATGTTAATATTCGTCATTGCAGCTCGGTTAATATGTATCCAGCTGAAAAAGGTGGTGACTTACGCTAATCTCACTTTGGGGAATGATTACATTTAACAAATATTTTTATGGTTCACAGATCTTGTTAGGTAAAGCGAGACATTGACTTTTGCACTTACCCGGCATTACCACTATCAATAAGAGAAGTAGAAAAAGGGCAGATCTTTTTTAACTTTTTTAATCCAAATAATAAATTTAAAAAATATTTGTATATATGTTGACAAATATATTAAAAACAATATTTACCTGTTTGTAAGCACACGTCGTATTTATCTTTAGTTTTACACCCAATGAAATATTCTAAATATAAGAATTTCTTTCTTCATATTAATTATTAGTATCGAACCCACAACCATCGCGCTTCATATTTATCTAGAAATATTGCAAGACAACGGAGATTAAATCTAGCGTGCAACATCTAGTTAATACTATACAATTTAGTATGTCGTTCTAGTCGGTTCTTATTATGCACATCCGGCGCATTCAGATAAATGAATTCATTCACTTACATATTACATTGTATTTATACTTTTATTAAGCTATAGAATCAGTTTCACGCTATATCCCGCACTCAGAAGGGTAGGTAGAGGGAAACTAGTATAAGGACACTTCGTTCCCTCGTTTTCCGTCGAATTCTGGAGGCATTGTGCGGTGAGTGGCGGAATTCAACGCCGCGTTATTAAGCTATTTTTTTTTATATTTTCCCAAAAATCACAGAGATATGAATAGGAAATAAAAATCTAATATCTATATATAAAAGGACTTGTCCTCACTGACCGAATTTGGACAGATGTTGACTTTCGTAATCTGGACATCCACTAAGAAGGGATTTTGAAAAATTTTAACCTTAAAGGGGTGAAATAGGGGTTGAAAGTTTGTATGGAAAAAAATTTAAATCGGCATCGATTTTCATAAAATTATAAATTTAGATTTTTAAAAGTATTTAATTGAACACATATTTCATCTTTTTCTAGAATTCTCCCCCTAAGGGTGCATATAAGGGGTTGAAAGTTTGTATAGATTTTTTTTTAAATCGGCACCAATTTTTATAAAATTTCAAATTCAGACTCTTAAAAGTATTTAATTGAACATGTGTTTCATGGTTTTCTAGAATTCACCCCCTAAGGGTGCAAATAAGGGATTAAAAGTTTGTATGGAAAAATCTTTTTCCTATACAAACTGGATCTAATCTGGATTATTATAAAATTAGAAATTTAGACTCTTAAAAACATTTCATTGAACACATGTTTTATGGTTTATTATAATTCACCCCCAAAATACGCAAGCGAAGCTGCGCGCATCCGCTAGTTATATTATAGGACTTGTAAAATGTAGCTATTTTTAGCCCAGTGCTCCGAAGCGCTTGGCGCTCCGTTCTCTCTGGCTACCCCTTAGAAATAAAGTGTGATGCTAAAATAGTAATAATATTTAAATTGTTTCAAAAATTTATTATGGAAATGTATTACAAATATTCGTGATTGAAGCTTAATTCGATTAATTATTCGAATTACGCCGAAACTTCATTTCTTTCTTTATATTTTTTAAAATGTTTATGTATAAACATACTGTATTATTAATAGTGGATAAATGTGCTGAAAACTTGAACTTCATATTACAAACAAATGTTTAAGTAATTATTAGCAATTATTTAGATAAGACAAGTCTCATTTGCTGTAAAACAATTATTATGTACGATTCCAACGTAACATAATACCTGCAAACGAAAGACCTTTAAAAATTGCATTTTGTACAATATATTCATAGTTACGATTATTCATAATAAATTTATAAATTTGCTGAAAGTTTAAATGTTTCTTGAAAAATAACCTTATTAAGGAAACAAGGAAGATATATTAAATATCTGATAAAGAGAACGACCATTTAGCGTATTACTATTTTTATAAAACTTTTGTTATACTAATAGATGAGCTACTAGTAAAATAAACATACTTACATAGGTATATTACACCGCTATATCAATCTATGCTATTACAAAAGATAGGCAGAACAAGTATTGTTGTGAAAAACGGCCTTGGATCTACTGATTGGAGACGAAACGGAAATATCAATAATAGTTTGTTAGGTACATTTTCTTTTTGTTGCGACCGATTCGGACAAGGGCATGCTAAATTGTTCTCGGAAATCGACTAAATAAATATTTCGCTGTTCATTATGTAATGATCTTCTTCTTCTTCCTCCTGGCATTAATCCCGGCTATTGCCAGGGACTGCCTTCCTCCTCGCCTTCCGTCCTCGGTGGTTAGACCATTATGTAATGATATTAAGATATTTAATCACTATTTACGATATCGGAAACACGTCGTCGTTCTAGGTATGGGGAGGCGTCTCATTTTAAAGAATAGATCATACATCATCATCTTTTGAAATCGGTATAATTTTTGCTTAAATATCTATTATAAATTAATATTATAAAAATTTGATTGATTTACACACTAATCGAAGGTGCTAGTTCGGATTCAAAAATTATTTTTACGTTGTATAGTCCAGTTTTTAAAATGGGTTAGGTATATTAAATCACGTAAATTGTTTTCATTTAACCTACTCGTACTACACTACTACGGTGAGTCCGCAAAGAAAAGTTAGTTAAACTTAATTAAGCATAATTATTGTACAGAGTTGGAACAGAATCATCAATCATTGCGGTTATAGTCCACAGTCCATAGTGCATCTATAACTTCACATTCGATGTCAATGCTGATCTTTTCTATAGAAGTCTTCTGATCTATTTCTTTCTAGAATAGTCTAAATATTTGTTTAGATTTATATTTTCATTACTTCGCTCTGGTGTTAAGACAAAGTGCGGCGTTGAGTTCCGCCAATCAACACCCAATGATTCCAGAATTCGGCGGAAAATAGGTAACGGATTGTCTTAACACTAGGTTCCCTCTGCCTACCCTGTGCTGTGTGCTGATTTGATTTGAAGTCTAAAATAAAATGCAAGAATAAACAGCTATGTAGGTATATAGGTGTTCAGTACCCATGAAATGCACTCGAGCCCATAGCGCCCGCTACCTGCAGCCTGCAGCTAACGGGAAACAACGATGCGGAACAACTGCTATATACAATACAATTATAAAACGTCAAATAATCAATTATTATCGATAACTCTTAGATTTCGTACATTTGAAGTACTAAAAATATATAGTTTTATGGTTTTTATGATACTTTTTTATTTGTGATAAGTTAACTTTATGATTAACAAATGTATGTAAAAACACGTTCTATATTAATGTCATCATAAAATCTTTTTAAAATATTGTTAAATATTTTACAAATGTTTTAAGTCGTTTTTATAAGGTCGACTATTAACTGTGTTACCAAATCTAAGAATCTGAATTTGACCCACTTGTAATAATTGTATCATTATGAAACTTGATATTTAAACAGATATAGATGACAATATAATAATATGGTAACATCAGTCTGGTCTGATGATGGAGCCAGGACCAAAATAGTGGTCTAAATCGAAATTCGTCTTAACACTATGTTCTCAGGTTCCCTCTGCATATCCTGCTAAGTGCGGGATAGAGCGTAAATCTAAAACGTAAGATAATATAATAGGTTTTATTACGTAAATATAGATAAATTCAATTTATTAAAAATGTTGACAATAATTTTATCTTTAGACATTTGATTATTGTAATCATTTAATACGGCTTAACGGATAATAATACCATTTGAACAGGTACACGATTATAATAAATGACATTGGTAATTATTTTATTTATTAAATTAATAAATGAATAAATCAGCTTCACAGTGTTTCCCGTATAGTACAGGTTAGGCAGATGGAACCTAATGTTAAGACACTCCCTTATCCACTTTCCGAATTTTTGGAGGCGTTGCGTGTTGAGTGGCGGAACTCAACACCGAGCTTTTTGCCTTGGTGCCAGGGCGAAGAAGTGAAAATATTAAGATATATAATCATTATTTCCCTCGAGTGGGCAACCGACAACCCACAACCGTCGTATTGCAATCATACACTTGTGCCCCCGCGCTACGACGGCATCTAATATATATTAAATATAAATTTCATATAAGTGAAAAGTTTTTTTATTTAATACATAAAAAATATAAATTTGAACAAGCAAATATTACGTCCAGTCCAAATGCGCACAATAGCAATAGATAACGCCAATGTCGTAAAAACTATTATTACCCAAACTTAAAGTATATAAAATATTGCACTGTAAATTGTAATTACGATATAAATAAAATATAACGATTGAGGAAAACTTCCAAGAATATAATATGATTAAACAGATTTATTAAACTTTGAAAAAACGTAATCATTGAATGGATTTGAACCCGTTATCTCTAGCGTCATATTTTTAATAACTTTAGAATAATATACATTCTCACCACTGAGCCACAAGAGAGAAAATGCATATATGATTCTAGACAACTTGATGTTATTGAAATTCCTCTTGTATATATTGGAATTTTATGTTATGCAGTACAACATTCTAAAGAAACCATAGTATTCTTAATTGAATAAACGGATATGAACCAAAAGCTACGCAAAAAAAGGAAGCTGGAATATTTTAAAGACTTCTTCTCCAAAAGAATATAATACATATATATGTAGACTTACATTTGTTAAGATTATTGTGCTTTTTTTTTCATTTTTTATCTACATGTTGTGTTTAAATAGAATATTTCCATATCATGATTCATGAATTACATTGTTATTATTGTTGTTACACTAACAATAAAAATGTCTTCGTAATAAAAAAATGTTAACAAAGCGAAGTAAGTATTTAATTAATATAAATAAATACATTGTTCATATTTAAATGCTGAAAATATTAAACGGCCATATTATGTTACTTTTAACATCTTTTGAATATTTTAATCATAACATATTTGTCTCTTACAGCAGAGTAGGGAGTAAAAACCTAGTATCAAGACATTGTTTTCCTCTTTCGTCTGAATTCGAGACATTGCGCGTTGATTTGCGTAACCCAACAACGCATTTTATCTTTACCAGAGAAAATAAAAAATCTTAATAAAATAGTTATTTGTAATTGGTGATTTATTTACTAAAACTAACTAAGTTAAAAGTAAGCTATTATACATAATATGTATCCAGTATTGCCCACTTCATAAGCTTCGGTATTTACTTACATAACTATATAGGCTAGGTAGCTATTGCATATTCGATTTCACGGTTAATTGCAATGTGTTCTATCAATATTGTGAGAAATACTCATAATGACTCTTTGATTGCAATTGCCGAAACTTGAATGATTACAAGAATAATTCCATTAATATTAGTTACATTTTTTATGTAAAAAATGATAAGATAAACTTGTCATTTTTTTTCAGTTTCACGTCTTATCCCGCATATAACTTGGAATGTAGAAGGAACGTAATGACAGAACTGAGAACAATGAGAACAGAGAAAAATGAAAATAATTCATTTCCTCAAGAGAGATGAAACCCATAATTTTCCCAATATTATACAATTTTATTCACAGATCATTCTACAGGTCTATTTTATTTACCAACCTTTTAACCGATTTGTTACTGCTATAACTATAATAACTATAGCTTACCAGGAATAGCAACTAAATAATATGCAACAGAAAAATGTTACGCAGCCCATAAATAAGGTATAAAACATCTCTAAACCAGCTTCTGACAGTTGCAGAACAAGTCGACAGGAAAATAAAGATTCAAAATGATCACTAACTATTGCGGGTTGCCGCTAAAGTTGCATCAATGCAATCTTCGAATCGTCTTGGCTAACATCTTGTTTTTAATCATTTATTGTTGCTTGTTAGTTGTATGTAATATTATTTCTTTGTTCTTCTCATTTATTTTTAATTTAGTTTTTATTTATGGAAAATGAAGCATTGAGGAACATTAGTAACATTATAAATTTTTAATTGTCAAAATAAGAAATATGAGCGCCAAAAACTTTGAAACAAAACTTTATGTGTACTATCTTGGTACTAAATAAATAGACTAAAAATATTATATTCTTAACATAAGAAGTAATTCAAAGTTTTCATTAAAATTTATTTTTTATTAAATGTTTTTAAAAACACGCTATGCTAGTAGATTTATTTTTAATTTAATAATTAATTATAAATTATATTTTACAACAACTCTTCTTTACTGTTAACTAAATAAAGACAATTTTTATAAAAGAATATTTGAATCATATATGTCATCAAATATTTTTCGATCAGCCGAAAATTATAAAAAAAAAACAACATTCATAATATAATAAAGTCCAAGGACACTTTCCGTTCAAGTGAATATATTTAAAAAAAATATCGCGTAACGATTTATCATTCAGAAATAAATTAAAAACGGAATTTTTCATACATTAAAACATAATAAAAAAATATATATATAATAAAAAATATATAACTAACCTGAATCCTTTGCATCCAGTAATCAGTATATTTAAGGTCACGTACACAAAACACAGAGAGCACAATAAAAAAGTTACACTAAAATTGACTCGAGATTTACGCGGGAAATGCTCTTGACAGCAACGTTCTATCGACGCGACGCCCGCGAGTGGACTGGTTATCGTTTTGATTTGACCAGTGGTGACTCTGAGTGGCCGAGTGCAGTGATATTTCATTGGGATAATTGCACATCGTTGCTTAGAAAACCTTTGGTATATTCTAAATTAAATTAATTTTATTAAGTAGCCCTTTTTATCTTTAAATATACTTCATTTGAAAACATATGTCTATGTATTGAATTCATATGAATAGTTTCTTCTAAAAATAAGAATAGAAAATTCTTTTTGAGCACATTAATCCTGTTACGACTTAAGTATTTACATAATATTTCCTAGAAATATTACTAGAATTTTAATGATGAGCTAACTTTATGGCCTATAGATAACAAACAAAGACAATACCTGTGTATATCTTGAGTTTAATTATTATATTTTAAATATTTCTGTTTTTTAAGCGATAAGGTGTATCGACATGACAAGTATCAGAGTATTACAACAAATGATCAAATGTTCTTCTTATTACCATAAATGGATTGTTGTTTTGTCACCTAAATACATAAATAGTGCAAGGATTTTTTAAAATAATCGCCCATATATTTAAAGAGGCAAATTAATAGTCTTCTTTTACTAATATATGTATCAGAACTTAGTAGAAGCTTATTTTCATGCTTCTAAGCTACCGGTTAATAGCTTCGTGGTTTAAACAAACCTTAATTGACTTTTAAACTAGGCTTACCTATCCAAGTCAGATTTAATCTTGTTTTTATTATCCCTATATACTTAGTTGCCTAATTCACCTCTCTACAGAATCCTGTAACCTAATGTGGTAATCTACGGCTACCAGGCTCATTTACACTTAATAAGGTAGTTACTTAACATAATATTAAGTATACATATATTTTTTGCTGCTGAGCTGAGCTGAGGTAGCAGAGAGACACTGTTTCCCACGCACCATTTAGTTTTTAAGATATAAATCATATTGAGTTCATTCAACATCGCGCTTTGACTTGTTGCCAGAACGAGAAAATGAAAAAAAATCATACTCCCGACTTCCCGAGTGGGAATCGAACCCACCACGTCTCGTTATCAACCGACAACGCTATGCAATATTACATCTTAGTGTATTTAAAAAATACAGATATAATATATTATTATATCATTATCAGTATTCTTAAAATTATCATAATAATGTATTGTCCGATTTCATATTATAATATGCGAGTCTACAGTCTACACTGTGATTAACACATGCATCACGGTAATGTTTCATTATAAAAGACCATTAACAAAATAACTTATTGTTCTCGCAAACACAGTCGAATTAAATAAGAAAAATGAATATAATAATGTCCATTGTAATAATTTTTAAAAATGTAAATATGCATATCATTAGCATTAAATTTACTTAAAAATTATATAATAGTTACTGTTGCATAAAAAATTACAAACTAAATTATCTGCTAGTTTAAGTCGTGAGCTAAATGGCACTAAAACACAGCTTAACCCACTTGTAAGGAATTTAGTTCAGTAATAAACATAAGTGCTATATCTACGAGACGAGAGTCTCGTATAAGAATTGACTACATAAATAATATATATACATAGTTATAAAATAATTTAAATCAATTATTATTTTTCGTTGAAAAAATAAGAATTAGAGGCGGCCGTGGCCAAGTAGATTCGATTCCTTCTCGAAGAAATGAATTTCTTTCATTGCCTCGCTCTGGTAAGAAAGCAAAGCCATCGTCGAGGTCCAGAACTCTGCATGATACTCAAAGATTGAGAGCAGGGTGGGCGCTCCTTCGCTGTGTACGATATAAAGCTATAATAAAATTAAACAATATTTTCAATGTCAGAGTCAGAGGAACGTGTATAAATAAATATTTAAAATATATATGGTATGGTATGTAACAATCTAACAACTTTTCGCCATCAACTTTGTGGTGTCTGTGTACATCACATGATTGTGGGTTCAAAGTAAAAAATTTAACAACTACGATAGTAATTTGGTCATTTTACCTGTACCTGGTGGCACCTATTTTTTTAGCTTCACGCTGTATCTCGCACATAGCAGGGTAGGCAGAAGGAAATTGGGAACCTAGTGTTAAGACAATCCGTTCCCCATAAAGACATTTCCGTTTTCAACTCCGATGTTTTTATTTATTTTTTTATATTCAACGTAAAATGATGACGTAGTGACAAAGCTAGCACTGTCCAAGTGTCCAATATAATAGAAGTTGCGAGATCGCATTCATCGCGGTATTTAGGTTGAACAGTCAAAAGTCAGCTTAACTAACTCGGCGTAAGCGAGACGATCTACTTCCTTGATTACAAAAATATAGTTAGTAAACGTCATATTTAATAATTTTATTGTATTAAAATATTAAAATATATCTAATTATCTTATATTCAAATCAAATCAAAACTTTTATAAAACAATATATTGTCTGTACAT
>JAEBDU010004483.1:0-13690 GCA_016802625.1 Heliconius numata | reverse complement strand
TATCAATCGTAATAGAGGATTTAAATAATTCGTAATGGACCCTTCACGCTATATCCCGCTCACAGCAGGGTAGGCAGAGGGAAGCTAGTTTTAAGAAACTTCGGTCCCCATATTCTGCTAAATTCTGAAGGCACTGATAGTTGAGTGCCGGAACTCAACGCCGCCCTTTGCCTCGACACCAGAGCGAAGAAACTGAAATATAAGTTTAAATAAATATTATATTTATTATTTCCTCGAATGGGGATCGAACCCACAACCAGACGCGTTTACAGTCACACTTTGTGCCTCTGCGCCACGACTGGCCTCATTTGATTATTTTATTTATTTATAATGGAAGTATATTAGTATTGTAGTTATAATACAAGTACTGACTGCAGTTACCGCCCGCCAGAGTTTCATACAACATTGGCCAATTAAAATGAGTCTCGTCGCGCTGCGCCCGCGCCGCTACGACTCGCGATCAAATTGATTACCCCGGACACCGGTTTTCTTTTTATTGTCGTCTGATATACAATTACCATTATGCTTATGTTGAAAGCTTTAAGCTCAGATAAATTGTAGATATTATATTATATATATTATTCGATTTTGTCTATAAACGAATAGTTTCGCTGTAGGGAATTCGTAACTTGAAGGAGAAAGTTAATTAAAACAAGATATTATGCAAATTCAAGACGCCATTTATCATTTTACTTTCCAAGTGTTCTACCACATTTTTATGACTGAATAAATATAAAATTTAAATTTGGCAGATGATCAAAATTTTCCTTTTAAAAATTTGACGTGACGTTGCTTCTTAGAACAGCGTGTTTCTAATATATGTAGGTAGGTACATAATATTGCTATCGCTTGTGATAAATAGGGCGTTCTCTTAAAGGTTGTTAGGGCAGTGACCTACATAGCCAATGGTCGGTCTATATACTCCGTTATCGACGTCGCGATAGGGATTTGATTATAGTCCGAACATTGTACAAGTTGTTTCCTTATCTCGGAATGCAGTTGCCAGTGCTGATTTATGAATAGCCGGGAAAAAGTCTCATCTCTCCCAAATATCGGTATATGCTTTACTTAATTGTAGTCAATTAGTGTTATCGTAAAATAGTTCGCTTTCCGAAATGTGTCGAGTGACTGATCTACCTATGTCTGTCTGATAGTGTTACTTGTGGTCATCGGCCCCATTGGTGAGTTCTTTGAGTGCAGTTAGCAGTACAAATTCTCATTAATATTCCAATCCTGTTGTATTGCGAACTTGCGCCGCACATTATTCTTATTTATCAGTGATATTGTTTTTTTTTAAATAATTTCAATAAACTTTATTCATTCTTAATTGTCAACTAATTAATATATGATACATACGAGTTGTATATCATCTCAACGTAAGTTAATATATACGCCGATGAACTGTAATATCCTCTATACTTAAACACGTTCCGGCGCGAGTAATAACGCGAGGAGGGCGGCGTGCGGGCAGCTTTCGTTGTGTGTACTCGTAGCTGTACAAAAAATCGAATAGGCGACCAATACAATTTTGGGAACAAGCTGAGGGGCGGGTGCAGCGGGTGCAGAGTGTAGCACTGCGTCGCGTATAATTGCACGCTGCAGTCTCTCTGCGCCGGACTGGGTGCGCGCACGCAACCTTAGCAACCTTAACAACATTACATTGGTATCCCCTTAGACTATGCACGCATACTTCTGCTGCCGGAGTGTCTTTTTTGTAATTTCTTAACATTAAATCAGCTTCAAGTTTACTTTGTTTTTTCCGAGCTCTACGACGCGGTAGACTGGATAGTGCTAGGAATTAGCTACACTTGAAAAAAAATATGACGTGAGTTGAAGCGATGCAGTCGTAGGTTAGTATCTATAAGGGTATAGTTTTTAAGACGTTTTTTTATTGCCACAGGGCACCCGGTGTCGCAACTGTCACTGCGGGAGGGGAGGCGGGTCCCACCGGCCCGGCGGCCCAGGACGGCGACATGAAAGGAGTAGAAGCCACGCCAGAGGAACAGGAAAGATTAGCCACAGGAAATAACAATGGCTCGCTTGACTGTAAAATACCCACACCCGAGATATCAGGAACACGGACGGTGTTCCATTCGACGCGAGTTTTCATGCTGGTGTTTCTATCGGGATGGGTTTTACAAGGAATGTTCCTCACTTACTTCGTGAGTGTGACGACGACGGTAGAAAAATTATTTAAAGTAGAATCCAAGACGACGGGGACCCTGATGGCCGCGACTGAGATCGGACAAATCTGTACTGCGTTGTTTTTGACGTATTTAGCTGGTCGTGGCCACCGGCCGAGGTGGATAGCTTGCATGATGCTCGTCCTCGCCGTGGGAGTCATCGGCTGTGTGGTTCCGCATATTCTGTACGGGACGCGGCTTATGGACGTGCACTTGGACGCGCACAGAGCTGGCGCTGCACCGGTCTGCTCCTCTGACGGCAACTCCTCGATGCTAGCGTGTGACGACGCGCACGCCAAGAGCACGGCCACGAGGTCCTCCATCACCGCTGTGGTGATACCGTGGCTGTTTATCTGTCTCTTGGTCGTCGGCGTGGGACAGACCGGTATAGCGACGCTCGGCATACCGTACGTCGACGACAACGTGGGCAGCAGACAATCGCCATTGTATATGGGTGAGTCTTACAGTTTGTTTTACAAATATTAGATCAAAAATATCCTTCTATGGTCCTATGTGAAGTAAATATTCTCATATACGTCTATAATATTTTCTAAAAGACTTTTCCAATATAAATGCGGTATATTCGTTGAACTTTGATGCTGTGGTGAACGTACTCATACAGAAAATAAGCTCACCGTATACAAGGCGGCTTAATAGAAGCAATTGTCGTCACAGGAATAAGCTCATTACTTTTACTTTAGTGATATCCTGAATACGATGATCTTATTGTGATATCAAAAAGAAAAGCAAGGCTAGACTAGGCTGAGCTATGTACCTATTTAGAATAATCTTGTCTTAAATTTGCCTAATAATGTTTACATTTTTAATAACGAATACTTTTAATCGACAAAATAAAACATTCATGTCATCGTAGTGGTACAATTTATCATCTTAACTTGTTCAAACCATAGCTTGAGACGATTCAACAAGAAATTATTTTCTTTCCATTTAAATATATATTATTTTAAATATAAATAATATTTTTTTAATTTATTAATATTGACAATGTTGTTTTCGCATTATACTTGTTTTTATGTGGAGCTTAACAAGCTTTAAGCGTCAGTTGTCATTATAAATACATGTGTTATAATTTATAATGATACTTATTGAAGTTTTATCAACTGTATAATCGTTTCTTATTTTCATTCTTTACTTTTTATAATTTGATAGTTTTTAGTTTCTAAAAAAAAATTATGATAAGCTGGCTAGGGGTTGTGGGTTTCATTTCCATTTGACTTCAAATATTGTCATCTCTGTCCCGATAAGTTAATATCACCATGTTATTCCTTATGCATAATATTAACAATATTTTTAATCCTGATATATATGTTCCATCCTTATAAAATTTAGCTAATTTGTGTTTACACAGTAATGTGTAAGTTTTTAATATATATTTTATATATCGATGGTATAACAAGCGGAAAAGTGCACTCACAATGATGAAACTTTCCAGTCTGGTCAAACTCGTTTGAGGTAGAGACGACGGTAATCGAAGTATTTCACGTATATTTCATTCATTTGTCAAAAATAGTACTTTACTAAATGTTACTACCTACGTTAAAACTAGTGTTATACAAAACTTTGGTAATGTTAGTAAAAATAAAATTATCATAATATGTATGTTTTTATCTATATTCAATTTTAGAAAAAATAAGTTAAGAGCAAAGTAAATATAAACTAAAAATGATAAATGAACTTTAAAAGTAGTATTACTTCTAGTATAACATGTCTTCTTGAACACGGCTCCAGGCCTTGCGGCGTGCCACAAATTTTATACGTTTTTAATTTATTTTTAATCCTTGGTGCGAGACTAACTTAAAGTTACGAGTATTGTAAAGAAACCAAGCAAACATTTATAATTTTAAGAATTGCAGCAAGCAACATGCAATGTAATAATTCATCAACTGACGTTTTATGTAGAGACACGGTCGATGCTTTTTATTTGAATGCATGAGAAGTTCTAATCCCCCCTTTGCTTTATAGACTTTAAAGAATTAAAAAAAAGTATTAACAATACAATCTTTTATTGAAATTGATTGAACATGGAATAAATTAATTTAATGAAATTATTGTTAGAGTCATGCACTCTTCTGTCCCTCTTTTTCTGATTATGTGTTATATAGTGTAGTTACTCATTTCTCCGTTCTATTTTTTCCATGACACATTTCATCTAATTAAATTAGGAATATTATATGTCATATCAGTCCCCATGTATAATATATGTTCTAAACATATATGTTCTATAGTAGTACCCATAAATACTGCATACAACTAGACTAACAACAACTCTATCACAATTACAATATAAAATTTTAGCTTTACAAAAATTCCACTAAATCACGAGTTGACTTTCCGTGTACGCCGTATGACCCCAAAACGCCTATTGTTAAATATTTTCGCACTAAATTGTTATTTACAATCAATAATGACAAATCCGACCTTATAACTTGGCCTGGTTAGTCTTTATCGCGCGCTCATACTACTTACCATGTAGTAGCAAATGGCAATGTTAAGTTATTTTATATAGTTATTCAGAGAGAACCTGACCCCTCTTTTCCCGTTTTCCGTCCAATTTTCGAGATATTGCGTAATTAGTGGCGGAACTTAGCGCTGCGCTTTGTCTATCAGTGCGGGGAAATGCAGATTTCACTCTCTGGAGTATTAATCGAACCTACAACTATCGTGCTTACAATGATACGCTATTCCACAGCGTAACGACGGTTTCAATGAATTAATTATGGAAAAAAACTAAGGCTCTATATGATTTATAGGATGGTGCAGAAATAAATGCATAGCACACAAGCGAGCTCTATGAAGTCTTGTACTTTTTTCTATTTAATATGGCAAGGCTACTTTGCGAGACGTTGACCTGCGTTTTTATGTTCTAATGTTTAATGATATCCGCAATATAATATCTTTTAATTTTCTATGTCTAATATATATGTTTGTACTTTATTTTAAGTATTTATGGTATTATATATTGCAAATAATTTTTATTTTAATTATTTTATAAGTGATGCAAATAATTTCTTAATTAAATTTTTCTAATTTTAAAACTAAAATATTTTTTTCCCCGAGTGGCGCTGTGCTATGACGAATAATAAAACATTTTTAAATTTCAATACATAAAAATAAGTTAAAATTTCATCTTAACTAAAATCTAATTTAACTTACAATAATAAGTCTACATGCAGCTACTATAGCGACATTATAACGTTAGCTTAGACAGATTCTGCTTGAATTAATGGTATTAGATAACTTATAGGTTATCAACGTTCATTCGTATTTAATAGTCTTACTTTAGACATTTTAAAATATTAGGAAACAACATAACATAATAAAAATAAATTTATTTATTTAATCTACTTGCCCCTAAATAGAAAATAAATTAAATGTTCACTTTTCGCTAGTTTTAAAAATACCATTTTTCATTCTACCAGACGTAAGAAACGATTTAAATATAAATATTCCATCGAGTGGGCATCGAACTTGCAATTATCTCGTATATTTATATCAATTCTATTCTACTAAATGAATTAGGCCATAAACATATCGTTACATTTACTTTTATAATAAGCATATAAGGTAAAATAAACTCGTATCTTGCTACTGTGTGTCAATTGCATTTGATAATTGCTCGAGATAGTCAACCTGACGGCACTGAAGCCATCATTTTATGCCCAAAGCGCTTTAGCCTTGTACTCTATTTCATAATACACATTTGACGTCATCGCAGCCATTCGGGATGTACCTGAATAAACACATATGTTGTGGGTTCGAATACGATTGGCGTAAATATATTTATTAGTAGATTTGAGCAAAATGATAAACTAGTTTAAAAAAGCGCAAATATAGTATTATTATAATTTTATAATAAATTTTACAATGGACGGACGAGTATAGTGAGCACAAACTCGATATGTTTTCTACCAGGCAGTCCAAGGTTCTATCAGCCATCTTCCAATTCTATCATCAGAACAGCTCGACGGTACCAGAATTGATATTGTGCGTGTAATTCAGATTCATAGATTTTATAACATAGTTATTGCTCGACGTAATTGACGCGTGTTAAAATGTAGTGTAATTTAGAAGACTTAACTTAGCTTCCCGCTGTATCCCTAGCGGGTTAGTCAGAGAAGACGAAGCGCCAAACGCTACGGTCTCTACATACCTCTTTTGCCTCGTCCACCGTCATCAACCGCAAAGAATATATATAATAGAATGGTACTTAAATATTAATAATACATTATTATTTGTATATTAATTTTCGAGCACGTGTTTCTTATTTGTATGTAATACATATTTGAATAACAGCGGAAAGTAAATATTAGAGGAAACAGTACACTTTTATTTACTTGATCGGACGGGGATTAATGAAGATGGAGGAAAATACAAGCATTTTATTATATTGATAACAAATGGAGCTTGTCCCGTTCCTCATCCCGCGATAGTGGTATCTTAATGAGTTCTTAAAACTGAACTAGATATTTTACTATAAAAATTATTGCATCAAAATAAATAAGGATAAAGGAAAGTCTATAAACAAATAAATAACGTTTTAAACATATAAACAGAATGACTGACACACTGGGAAAACTAAAATTCTACTTTAATCTTTATATATTTAAAAATAACTATGGAACATTTACGTCTCAAAACAAAGGCGGAAAGAATGAAGGAACAGAGTGTTTGTGTGCCTTGAAAAAATTAAATATTTCATTTCCTCGAGTGGAAATCAAACTCACAACCTGTCGCGTTAACATTCACACAGTTTCATTACATTATAAACAATTAACATAAACCATATACTACTTAGTATTACAGTGGAAAGGGAAAACAAAAGATTTTGTAACAAAGTGTTTACGATTCAAGACAGATTAAGTGACGGCGGCGCGTGCGTCTTGAGTTTACGAAATGTGTCAGATGCGTTGTGTGCATGCATGCACTATTTCTGTACGGCAGGGGTGTCTAAATATATATTTGTACGTAAAAAACTTTGTTTATTTGTTTTTTTTATCTTTATTTGGATATCTTGAATTTTATGGTGCGTAATGAGCTTTAAATTTTAATTTTTTAAAAGTTTTACGTACGTATGTAGGTATATGAAGGTATATATATACAGTATAGAGACGCTATTAAAGTAGATTTTGTATCGCCTAATATAGGTTCAAGGTTTTAAGATTTTTCGATATTTAACTAAGATACGTTTTTCTGACTTTGTTAAGTAAAGTGCTGCGTTGTGTTTATATTGTTTTATTAGTTTTTGTATAGTTTATGTAGTAAATTCTTAAGTATTAAGTGAAGATATCATCTTTCTCCCGAACCCACAGCCATCACACTTACAATAACACTCTGTCCCACTGCGCATATTTTAAATGTTTTACGAATAAGTTGTTACTTTTAAGAATTTTTAAAGCTTGTACTGATAAGCTTAACGTTGATAAATATACCATTAATTTTTACTCATATCTTTATAGCTCTGAATAGTGAAACTTTATTTTTATTGAGATTGAGATTAATGATGTCTTAAATATGAAAATAGATAAATATATGTAACAACTTAGACATCGTAAAAACCTGAATAAGAAATAATTGGCCATTGAAAATACTTGCTTGTACAAAACTAATTTTGTGAAATTCTAGTCGCGTCGGGAATTTTATACGGGTGTTCATTAAATTGATTGGTTTCTAATCTCATTTACTTCATATTATATACAGTCGTTTAAATATTGGGTTCATATAATTCACCCGCATTGTCATAAATCTGAAATGAAATACTATCTTGATGCACTTTACGATAACTTTTTAAGAGCCAATAAATTTATAATTAAGGTCCTTTTAAATTGAGAGATTTCATTTAATTTTCATATTATAATAAAATAAGGCATACTATTATGTCATTACTATATTCTCTGCTAGGATATAGTTTATGATAACTCCTATACTAAGTGGGTTAGGTAACTTAGTGAAAAGGTCATTATTTTCTCCACTTTTTCTTCACTTTAGATAAACATAATGACGTAATAAAATATTTTAATTAAAATTACCCGATCCTAAAAATCGAACTTATTATCATTGTGTTCAGAATTCACACACTGTACTTACATTTACATTTTTTTGCGCCAAAGCGGTGTGAGAACAATTAAATATACTATAATAAGAATCGATATTAGAAATAATTACTCGTACTAATAAAATCGATTTTCAATTAAATGTGGCATCCCTAAGGGCGTGCGTATTCGTGTCAGTAGGGCGGGAGGACGGGATGCGACCATTCCGACTCATGTCATTTTATTACTATTTTAACATCGAGAAGTTTCTTACGAGTTATGAGTACGACCACTTGTTAATATCTCTCCGGGCGATTTGATACATCTAATTTCTCTCTATTTCATAGATAAATTTTATTAATGTAATAAAATAATGAAATACTTGAAGATTTTAAATTATAATATATTTAAGTTGAAATTGAAATATGTGTTTAGAAGTTATGAATGTGGCTTCAATTCCTGGTAGAGGAAATTTCTTAGACATTTATTACGGTTCTCTTTTTAAATTCTCTAAAATATGAAATTGCAAGTCAAAAATATTTATGAATATAACTAATTTCAACTATATTTAAATTTTTTATCACTTTTAGTTTGTGTCTGCCTTTAGAAGCCATATTTTTTAACACAATCAATGAATATAAAGTTTCAAGTTATATAGAATTCCTATTATTAGAAATCTGTTAGTCATAGGATATTTTTCAACTCTATTATTTCGCAAGTAGGTTAGGCGGAAAAAGCGCACTACAAATTCTGCGAACTGCCAATTGTTACTTATCTCTTAATCACAGAACCAAAGTTTTGTTTGTGATCAAAATTTTATGAAATCTCTATTTAGTTAGCTTTAATTTTTATGTCATTTTTATTTTAGCAATTATTTCAACTGTTATAAATTATTATTTATATTATTATTTTTACTATGAAATATGAAACAGAGACAGAGGAAGGAGAAGAGAAACAATTACATCAGCCTAAAAAACAAAAACCTAGTGTGTTGAGCCGCTAAAATGAATGAATCGCTTTGTCTAGTTATTAAAGCGAGAGAATGAAAGTTATTCATTACCCCGAACGGGAATCGAACTCACAACCGCCGAGTTTACAGTCACACGCTGTGACTCTTCGCCACGACAGCCTCAGAGATTTTAGTCTTTTGTATGTATAAATAAAACTATCTATCTATACTAATATAATAAAGCGGAAGAGTTTGTTTGTTTGTTTGTTTGAACGCTAAGATCTCTGGATCTACTGGTCCGATTTACTTTGTTTTTGTTTTGTATGAAAGCTGCATTCTTCAGAAGTACTATAGGCTATATAACATTACATTACACATATATATACTAATATATTAAAATACTTTCTAATTTGACATGCAATTTATTCTGCCATGTTAATAACAACCGTCGCGTCGCTACGCAACCGTTCCCGCGACATTTTGATATTCATCCTTATGACAATAAATATAAGTCACTTTTAGCATTTTATCTAGATGGAAATGATAGTTTACTGTATAACATTCTAATAAATAATTAAGGAGATGTCACTGATTCGAAATCACACATAGTTTGAGTATGACCGACGTGAAAATATTCTTATAGTTAAAGCAGGCGTAGCCGCGTCCGGGTCCACTAGTTATATATATACCTTATTGGATGAATACTGCACCACGACGGTCTTAAGCTAATAATATCATCAAACAAAATTTCAAACTCTGTAGCGACATTATTAGATAATTAACTGTTTCTAAACAGTTATGGCTCAATAAATCGACTGTTATATGGGCGTCTGTCTGTCTATATATTTCTTTTTTTAGCTTCACTCTGTATCCCGTATATGTACCATAGCAGGGTAGGATGGTAGGGCAGATTAAATATTGCGTTAAGACATAAGATGCGCCGGATTTTCGAGATACGGTGTGTACGGCGGAGTTCAACGCCGCTAATGAAAATAACTCTTTCTCTCATATGGAAAATCGAACCCACTATCACTTTTATAGTCATAAGTTTGAAGCGTAGTCATACATATTGGTATTACTTTAAACATTTGCAATGCACTTGTGCAATGTTTATCATATTACATTTTTGCGGTGTGTGGCGTAGGTCAGTTTCTCGTTGTAGATTAGATTACGATAGATAAGATTTTATAGTAACAATTGCGACATTTCTAAGCGATATTTTTTTATTACATTTATTTATATAATAATTATACAATTAATTATTATTGTATAAGTATAACATTTAAAAAAATATTTAGACTATATAAACAAGTCGCTATTGTTTTGGTTATACTTATATTTTAAGCACAGAGACCATAACGATAAAACTTGAGTCAGCTGCATACAGGGTAGGTAGAGAGAATTAAATATCAAGTCACTGCGTTCTCCTCTTTTATGCCCCAATAGAGTCACTGCGTGTTGAGTGGCAAGACTCACCGCCGCGGTTTGTCTTGTTAGGGAAAAGTAAATAAATTATTCCTTTCCTTGGGGTTTGAACTCAACTCAACCATCGCTTTTGCAATCAGACGTCGCATAGCACCACGTACGACCTTAAAGAGATAGGTATATATATTTTAATAGAAATTAGATTTCGTTCTTTCATTTTAATATATTTATTTGATAAGATTATTTTAAAATAAGTATTAATTAATTATTTTACCTGCATCGTGAAGCGCATATAATTAAAAATAACAATTAACATTCGTTTGTTGGTACAGTTGTATCGAGATGTCCATATTTATTCATACTATCTACATACGTGAGGTGGAATTCGTCATCACTCCCAAAACTATTTCTTTAAAGTCCAATGACCGCGCCGTCATAGTGTCCGGCGAAATTTTTATTGTTTTTGCATTTAGGTTATAGGTGCTAAAATTTGAATGATTTTTAGTATTATTTTATTTTAGTAAAAGACTATGTGATATAGTGAATTTTCTAAATTTCGTTAGTTATTTTTCGTTAATTTACTATTAATAGGTGTAATACAAAAAATATTTTAATTAAAGTATTAACCTACATATTTACCTATGTAACCATACGAAATTAAACATTTTCTTAATAGTTCAGAGTCGCAATGAGCTCGTCAAATAAAGTGGCTGTGACATACGGACGGACAGATAGACATGACGAATTAGTAAGCGTTCCGTTTTTCGCCATTCGGCTGCGGAACCCTAAACAGTCTTCCAATATTTATGTGAAACTATTTTCAGAGTTTGTGTCATATAGAAGCCAACGTCGCGTTTTTTCTTGACCAGAATGAAACAAACATTTATTTAGCCAAAACAAACATTTGTCTAGTGCGGTTTTTAACCTGCATCTGCCGAGTTCAGTGAGCACCAAAAATTTGTAATATAATTTTATAAATGCGACGGTTGTTGGTTTGATTCACGCTCGAGGGAATAAAATATTTAATATTATTTTTTTTCTCGTTCTGGTAACGTGTCGAGCGACAAAGCGCGGCGTTGAGTTCCGGCACTCAACCCTCAACACCAGAATTCGGCGGAAAGTGTGAAACGGAAATGTTAATAGGCACGACAAAAGTGCTTAAAAAGTCTATTTGAATAAAGAATATTTTGAATATTTGAATTATTAAACACTTTTAGACACTTTGTCTAATACGGGAAACGAACGACGGCCTTGTCATAATAGAATTTAAGCCTTCATGGGCTGTTAAATTAATTATTAAACCTTATTATTATTAGACTAATTTAGTCAAGTGATTAACATATTGAAGTACACGAGTCGAGTACTGCAAGGTCAAAAGGGACCGGAAGTTAATATATTCAAAGTAGTAAAGTTACATTATGTTAATTAAATAATAACTATCGACTCTCCTTATCTGATATTAGTTTTCTTTAAAAATATGTGAATTAATATGTACTTAAATAGATTAGATATATTGATCGCTCTTGCCATATTAAGAAATGTAATAGCTCTCTTTTTATGTATGCCTAAGTTGGCTTAAGCTTTTGCATCCACGAACTTGGATTCGAATGCAGCTATATTCTGCATTTTATTATTAATAGAGCATTGCAGAACTTAACGCCGCGTTTTACCTTGACAGCAGAGCGAAGAAATACAGCTGCTTAATTATAGCTAATAATAATATAAAAAAAAGCGTTACACACTACGAGGCCACAAAACTATAGTGCGGTAGTGATCCGTGAAACACGCATGTCTAACATATGGTCACGTTTAACGTAAATTAATTGTATAAATATAGACTATGAATTTGAATCGACGTAACATGCCTAGTCATGTGGCACGCATTTTTAATTTTATTTTCATTTCATATTTGTATTTTACTTTCACGCTTTCCCGTTTATTTGCGTCTACAGTATAAATTTTGTTAGTCTTTAATTTTCATTCATATTAGAGCCATTATGAGTTGAGTGGCAGAACTTAACGCTGTTCTTTGTCTAAATGAACCCTGGAAACACAAAGCCCGAGTGGAGATTGAATCCATAACCATCGTCTTTGCTGTCAGTGCGCTAATGTAGTAGTAGGATGTTTCATACATGAATTTCAAAAAGCTAAGGCCCGCGTGGCGCATTGGAATAACGTCTGGCTATAACCACGACGATTGTGGGTTCGACCCCTACTTGAGGACTTGAGGAAATGAATTATTTACTCGTTGTGGAAAGACAAAATACGCCTATTTTGAATCCTGTCTAACACTCTTCTATATGCGGGATAAAGCGTGAACCTACAAAAAGTTATAAATTGTAAATTCTCATGACATGTGCCAGTTAATACGAACATTTGTTATCTAAGTGAAGTTAAAATATGGGTATGCTTTTTATGAATCATTTGAACATTCTGTATGATTTCATTTGAAATATTTACGATTATGTCTAGTTTTTTTCATTATTTATAACTCGATTTATTATTGTTTTGATTGTTGGGAGCGACATTGGAATAACTTCAAGATCTTATAATCCGTTACATTCGCATTTTTAAGTGACAGAGGGAAACTAGATTGTTATGTGTGATTTCGTATTTAGTTAAATACCGGCCATTTATATTCATGTTAGGGATTTTCGGGACATTGCTTGTTAGGCGGAACTTTCCTCTTTTGGCGAAAATGGAAATACTAATTTAAATTTGATCATACCCTCGACAGTGGATTGAACCCACTACCGACGCGTTTCACAACAAAACGATGAAAATAAAAATAAATTAATAAAAGTCATCCCACGATTGAGATTTAAACTCATATTCATTGCCACCAATCTCAATGTTCACGTCTGCGCTGCAATGAAGGCTTTTGGTTTTTTTACCTTTGTGCATTTTATATTCTATTTTAAATTCTATTCAATGTATCTTTTTAAATGTGCAGTAAATACTTTATCTTATCCTATCCTATCTTTAGTTTTTCGTATTGAATTCACCGACGAAACAAATCACAAAAGCTCATGAATGTGTGAGATTTATGTTTATATGCTTTAAGAATTTAGTTATAAGTAAAT
>JAEBDU010004476.1:0-11507 GCA_016802625.1 Heliconius numata | reverse complement strand
GTATTAAGGCCAGATTCATACATGTTGCAAATTTTATGAGGTTGGATTCCGTTATCAGTCACTTCCTTTTCCAAAAGGGAAATAAGCTTCGTCACTTGCGGCTTTGAATGCCCTTGCTCTAGCAGCCTTATCCATGTCTTCTTGTGACCAATATATATTCGTTTGTAATTGCCAGGCATTTTGTAGGTAAAGCAAAAAAAATACATCGATTCTATTTATAAGGGTAAGATAGTATGCCATCTTATACTCACGTTTTGTATGTCATCTTACCCAATAGATATATGAATTTAATTTTAACCGTTATGACAAAAGGTTATAGGTTAGGATGCGCTTTTAGCGTTAGTTGTGTCATATAATAATCCTATTTTACATTTATAATTAGTTCAAATAGAAAATCTTTATCTTACATGTCTTTTTACCATCAAGCAAAAGCGAAAGAAAAATTTGTTGCAATTGAAAATAACGAAAACATGAATTACTTGTCCATCTGCATTCACTTTCAGCCATACTGAATTTAAGCACTAGCTGCATCTACAGACACTCTCTAAAACGTCACAAGATCGTACTTAGCGCTAATAGTTTCATCAATATTGGTAGTGTGTCATCTTATCATAGTATGCCATCTTGAGCACAATTCCCCTATATAGAATTCTTACGTTACTGAGTGATAGACAACGCACAGACGAAATTACAGTACTTAGAAACGTTGACATTTGTCATCTAGGTAAGTTAGGTGATGTAGGGGAGTACCTACAAAGAAAGGAGAGACGAAAACAAAGATGAAGGCGATCCTACACATAGCAGGCAGGCAGAATGATTATGAGAATCTAGTGTTAAGACACTCGGTTCCCAGTATGGCACTTCCGTTCTCTACTTTCCGCCGAATTTGAGGCATTGCGTGTTGAGTTTTGGAACTCTACTTTTGTGACAGGAGTGAAGAAATAAAAATATTAAATATACATTAGGTAATATTTTTTTTAATTTCTTATTTAATCTTTTGTTTATTTAAAAGAAAACGATTATTTATTTAAAACGAATATTTCTTTAAATTATTTATTGCACTAAATTTAATACATAAAAATGATACAATAGATGGGCTTAACGTTAAAAAGTATTTTACTTTATTGTAATAATTTTAAAATAACAATTTCAATATTTTCCGTTATCAACACGTTCATATTTAAATATGTAACTAAACTAGGCAAAATTGTGAAGCTAGAAAATAAATCAAATTCCATGTATGGTCATCGTATCATTTGAATCAGAGCGAGGCAGGTATAGTATTAATGCAAAGAGAGAACGGGATGGAAGATATGAATCTAAAATGGCTGCTATGTATCCTTAATTGGAGTAAATGGACTCTACAATTGAAAAAGACAATCTTAAAAACCTTCACAGAGTGCAATTCTATGTTTCTATGGTTCTTTAATTGTTAGAGGCCATCGTGGCGCGGTGGGTCAGCGTTGTGGGTTCGATTCCCATTCAAGGAAATGAATTAATAATAATAATTGACTTGAAAATTGGGAATGCACGCACCAAAATAACAAAGATTCTGCAACCAAAATGGAAAAAACGAAATAACTATCATTTGTTTTTAACTTCATGTTGAATGGCGGAAATCAACGCCGTGTTTCAACGGCATTTTACCTGGGCGGGATAATGAAAATATTATTCTAATAATTCATTTCCCCGATTGATGATCACACCTACAACCAATCGAGGCCGCGAGCGACTACTACTATCTATCTACTACTTATCTACTAGAAATATACAATAAAAAAAGACCGAATTTGGAACAGACAGACAGTCGTTTGTTATGTAAATTATAATAATATATTCAAGTCTAAGGGCATAATGGGCGCGTGTTCACTAAACTATTTAAAAGGAAAAAATATCTGTTATTTATTGAACTTATGGGTCAGTCACTACATAAATAATAGTGACTAAGACAACTTTATATAAAAAAATATTAGGACACTAGAAATCCTCGCTATAGGTATTGGAAATATTTTACATTTTCATTTCCTCGCTCAACACGTAATGCCCCAAGAACTCGGCGGAGAGTGGAGAACGGAGTTTTCAGTTTCATTGGTTATAAGTTCACGTCTTAGTTATGACCATATTCAACGTAAAGTAAGTTTTTCAGAGGTTTACAGTCAGACAAAGTAGGAAAACAAAACACTGTACAAAGTCAAGACAGAAAGGGTCGTAAGTTCAAAAAAAACTAACAAAATTGTATCACGCCTTTAAAAAAATAAAAAGAGGTTAAAGTCACAAAGAATCACTTTAAAGGGAAACTCTTGAGCGTTCTTGTAGGAACTATACTTATAGAATTATATTTAAAATTAGACCTTATCACTTAGACATAGGGTTAATTTCCCAGTGTGGGAATAGTTCAATATTTTTTTGTCGAACAGAATTCTTAAACATGGAGGACTTGAATGTTGTTTTGGGTTCACTTCGATATTGAATTGATTTTTTATTTGAATTTATAAAATCTTGAGGATAATGACTCGAAAACTAAAGTTATTCACGCAGTTACACGCTTTTGCCCGCTTAGTAAAGTACGCAGAACCCAGAGTTAAGATGAAATCTCTAAGTAGAGTGAAATACATAGGCACTTGTAGGTTTGATCCATAGGTAAAGAAATGTTTATATCTATACGTATCATAAAGTTAAGACTGAACGCTATCTGTACCTACATGAAACATATTTGATAAAAATTATCAATGAACTAAATAAAATCCATAACAATGACTTAAAATTTTTGTCTGTCTATGCATTTATGCACGCTAATCACTGAAACGGCTTTCAATGCAGCTTCCACTAATGTATTTTGGTAAAATTCTTTTAATAATTAGTGTTTATTTTATTTAAACCGGTTCATAAATAATGGTAAGTGTGCTTTATACCCACCCGCAAAATGCGTTAGAAACGTACCTACCGATGGTAATATAAAAAAATCTTAATTTAATACTATCAATCGATCAAATTCATGTAACTACCTATATATAATCTGTCACATTCAATCATATCTATCAAAGTGACATATGAAATGTCAAAATATTACAATTTTATACTCTGGAGTATTGTTTTGTTTGATATCCTCCGGGGTATTGCTTTCTATGAATGTATAAATTCGCGTTTTTTTTGGCAATTGAATTGCATTACATATCTACAGATAGGTAGGTAGGTAGGTACATATAAAAACTGTAACTGATTACATATGTGAGAAAATCTATTATTAAAGGCATTTATCAAAATAATCGAACCCAGACAAATGAGTTTTAAAAAAAAATTGTCTCACTGTGCACGCTAATGTCAGAAACGGATTAACCGATTTAAATGTAGTTTTCACTATTTAACAAATCAGTTGCTATTTGGTTCGACCAAATTGCTATAAAATTAATTATTATTATATTAAATTTGCTGATACTCTAGTTTTTCATGTATGCATATTGTCTTTGAAATGATATTGTTATTACGTCAGCAAAAGTAATTCTGTTAGCAATTAAATAATTGTGTAGTAGGTAGGTACCTACAAGGCGGACGAAGACACGAGCGGGTCGCTAGACATAAATATAAATGTTTGTTTTATTTAGATATGAACTTCGCTTATTAAAGACTGTCGCTAAAAACTTTATTTTTGTTACTTTAGGTATTGTGATCAAGAAACGCTCATTGGGTATTTTTATAATTGGCTCTACAATTTTTATATGCCGTCGGCAAAATAAGAGTAGTACCTATTTGTAACTTATAACTGCAATTACACTTTAGCTTATTAAAGTATATAAACATTGTATAAAATTAACACATAAGTATAAAGTAGTTAAATTAAGTATAAATTAAAATAAAACTATATTTTAAAAGAATAATATGAGACTTGAATATTGCATTTGTATCGAATCGTAGCGTCTCGCTGTATCCTGCATATAAGTAGCATGTAATATTAAAATATATTAATTCCCATTTATAGTAGAAATCGAATCCAATGGGCACACGCTTGTGCCCATGCGCTACGACGGCTTTATATTTAAAAGAAATAATTAATTATTTAATATCTTCATGTCCTCGCTCCGATAAAGCGGCAAAACGCGGCGTTGAGTTCCACCATTCAACACGCAATATCTCGAGAATTCGGCGGAAGTTAAGAAGCCGGTCTCTACCTTCCGCCATTTCTTAATGAACATGTCTCAGGCTAGGAAGGCAGTTCTGCTGAGAAGAATCGGCAAGCAACTGAACAGTTGCTCTTTTCAATATAAGGAATTATAATTTTATTGTTTAATATAGGTATACAACAACACAATGATGTGGTGATTGTGTATGAAATTCTAAAGATTTTAATATCACATTTTTTTTGGCTTATCGTTTTTTCTCATTTACCGACCTATTTTATAGACATTGCGTGCTGAGTGGCGGAAACCAACGCCGAGCTTTGTCTATTTAGATTTACAAATACTTTAAATATTTATTTAAATATTCGTTTTTATAAAAGGGAATAGAATGAATAACAACCCTATACAACTTTACAACTTAATATTAAAATTACTAAAAGAACCTAAAGACAGCTTCAAGCTGTATTCCACATATAGCAAGGTAGACGGAAGGAACCTAGTGCTAAGACACTCCGTCCGCCACGCACCGCTTAATTTTCATAATCATATGAATTGCGCGCGGAACTCAACGCCGTGCAACAAAACCTTAATATTAATAAATTTGTTACTATTTTTAATCCTAAAAAAAGGTAAATATAAGAACATACCTCGACAATTAACAAGAACAAACACAAAAACACAGCACACACAAAAAACACACTTTTATACTGCAAAAATCATCAAATTACACAATCTGTACCATCAATATATTATCTGTATTCGACATATATATTTATATAGTCTGTGCACTATTTTTTTAATTTTCTTGAGCACAGGACACACTTCTATACAGGCTGAAGGCAAAATGTAGAACCTTTTTGTCCCTTACCTTACACACGCTGTTTTTTTTTAAATTTCCAACCAATAAAGCCTACGGGGCGGGGCCTACTTGAGACGTGACTGACAATATATAGCTATCTTTTTCCAACGTATGTGGGTGTGAGTATTAGAAAGAGATAGGTACAGAAGGGTCTCGAAATTACTTTAGGGAAAAAATACCTATAGTGTAATTTGGGGTATTGTATTTTTTCTTTTGGGGGAAACAGGATTTTTAGTTTATTTCTTTTTATGTATGAAGCTTATATAAAACCTATAGTGTCGAGTCTTAATTCTCGATGTTTAAGATAAAATATAGAAGAAAAAAGAACATTAATAACGATTGACATGGAATATGTAGTGATTGTGCACTACTATTTTTCTATCTACTTTCAATAGTTTTTTTGTTTTTTTTTTAGTTTTACGCTGTATCCCGCGTTATTACGAAGTTGGGTAGGCAGAGGAAACCTAGTGTTAAGACACTTATATTTTCCATTTTTCGACGAATTCACGGGGCAGAGGCTTTTAATGGCGGAACACAATGCCGCGATTTGCCTTGTTATCAGAGCGAAAAAATGAAAATATTAAATATTTCATTCCCCGAGTAAGATCGAACCCATAACCGTCGTGTTTACAGTCGCACTCTTGCGCCACGACTGCCACAGTTGGATGTGAGATATAAAAAAAACTAAAAATTATAAAAGTTAGGTACCTACCTACCAATGTTAGAACTTCAAAGTTTATCCTGAGCTTTTATTGAAAAGTAAAATAAATAAGTAGAGCTATTTAGTAATACATTTTTGATAGGAACTAATAAAAAAAAACTTAAAAACGACATCTTGGCGTAGTATTTAATGTTTGATTTAAATGTTATATATAATCCAGCTTAGGGAACAGTTGAAATAAGAGGATATATAGGTATGATATATGTATATATAGGGTAGGTACCTCCTACTTATCCAGGCAGGTTTTTTGTAAACTTTTTAGTTATTTAAATAACGTCTTTGTTCAACTATTGCCTTTTTTCATATTTAATTAGGAAAATATGACAGTTTTGTGCCACATTTTCATTAAGCAATGTAAAAACTGGAGGTCAACTCTCCTAAAATATATCTGTCAATAGAGAGCAGAGAGAATATTCACTATAGGTACTACATATAATACAATTGGTATAAAAAAATTCAGGTCGTCGTGGTGCAGTGGTACATCGTGTAAGCCCGAACGTTATGGTTTCAAATACTAGTCGGGGGACAGTTTTATTTTTATTTCGTCGCTCTGTTAACAAGAGACATACGCGGCGTTCAGTTTCACAACTCAACAGACAATGTCTGAAAAATTTTGCCGAAAAATGGAGAACGGGGTGTTTTAACACTAGGTTCCCGCTGCTTTCCCAGCCTATATGCGAGATACAGCGTGAAGCTGAAAAAATCACTGTTAAATAAGCTCTAGTACGAAGCTTTTCAAATAAACGTCAGTCACGATGACGCCCTAAGGTCACATCCGTGTCATCGTCTAGCAGCAGTTTTCAATATTTTACTTAGATTTCATTAGTTTCCGCTGTATCTTCAATAAACCAGAGTAGGCAGAGGGAACCTAGTCTTAAAATATTCCGTTTTTAGATTTTAGGCTGAATTCGAGACATTGCGGAAGATGATGAAATTCGAAGTAGCACTTTGATTTAATCGTAACAAGGAAAAATGCAGCGATGAGCTCCATCACTCAACACGCATCGCCTAAAGAATTACGCGAAAAGCAGAGAGGGAAATGTCCTAACACTAGGCTCTTAGGTTCCTTCAGACTACCCCTGATCTGCTCCGGATATCTGCTCTGATAAACGTAAAACTATCCGATAAGAAGTGAATTTAAAATCCATCCATATAAAACTGAAGAATTTGTTGGGCTAAGCGCGCTTATCTTAGGAACTCTTCTGTATTGAAATAATATTTTTGTGTTGGTACTATGCTCCCTCCCGCACTTAGAATGTGTCACGGGACATACATAACTCTGTGTTATATCCATTTGAAAGCTAGTACACAAATAAATATATAAATAAAAAAATCAAATCTGCTGCTTGCACACAGCAGGGTAGGCAGAGGAAACCTAGTGTTAAGACACTCCGTTACCCACTTTCCGTCGAAACCTGGAATTGCCTGGCAGTGCGTGTTTAGTGGCGGCGGACTCAACGCCGCGCTCTGCCTCGACATCAGAGCGAAGAAATGACAATACATATAAACTTAAATAAATATTTCATTTCCCCGAGTGGGGAATCCACAAACGGTCGATTTCTGAGTCACATTTTATGCCTCGGCACCACGACTAGCCTCAATAAACATAAAAGTTTCACTGTATTCTGCCTATTGTAGTTGGGTAGACAGATGGAACTTAAGACACTCCGCTCCTCAGTTGCCGTCGATTTTTCGAGACATTGTATTGTGCCGCTACGAAATCGTTGAAAATATTAAAAAAATCGCCATTTAATTCAGCTTTCACAATCATTGTGGATGTTTTAAAAACACTTTCTCCACCGGAAGTAGACATTTCGAGTCACCGTGACATCACAAGATGGCGGCCAGTCATCATCTGTCAGCGGTTTTCTGAGCCGCGGCCAGTCTATGAAAATGTTTATAAAAAACATTTACTATAATATACTATACTATAATGTCTAGTTTTTGTAGTTTTACCAATTGTAGGTCACATCGTCTAACTGTAAGCGCGACGGTTGTGGGTTCGATTCGCATGCAAGGACATGAAATATTTGGATATCCTCGCTATTCTGGTAACAAGACAAAATTTGGGCGTTGCGTGGGGAATTTAGTGTCTTGCCACTTGATTCACTCTGTTTACCCTACCATATGCGGTATACAGCATGAAAGTAAATAACAATGTTATATTTAAATGTCATGTCAATGTCAATACGGAGAGTGTATTAATATTAGGTTCCCTCTGCCTACCCTGCTGTTTGCGGGAGACAGCGTGAAGCTGATATAGTAGCGCCTCTGGTGTTACACAGGGTCGTGGGCAGCGCTGATCCCTTACCATCAGGTGACCCGAACGCTCGTCAGCCTTATCCATACCTATATTATAAATTCGAAAGTAACTCTGTCTGTCTGTCTATCTGTCTGTCTTTTACGCAATCAGGGCCAAACCGCTAATTTAATTGTGATAAAATACTCATATAGAGATACTTGAGGGTCTCGGTATGAACATAGGATACTTTTTTTTCTCATATTTGTAATATTTTCGATAAATACCAATGTATTAAAATACTTATTAATTTAACATGCAATTTATTCTGCCATGTTAATAACAACCGTCGTTGCTAAGCAACGATTTGCAAAGTTTGTTGTTAGAAAACGTCACCCAAAATGAGCTTGCTTAACGCATCTCTCTATTGAAAACTGAAAATAATTTCATAAATATTCGTATATTTGAAGCGGGCGTAGCCGCGTTCGGGTCCACTAGTATTTTCCATAAAAAACAAAAACCTAGTACAATACAAGTAGTGTCAAGAGTCGGCCATACAGTGAGACCATGGACTGCTAAAGCTATAAATACACTACAATTTTTCTAGTGCGCTACACTACGTAGCGGAGTATTAATGTAGGTATGTAGAGATGTTCGACACTAACTCAGCCCGCTTTCCTCTACGAAAGAGAAATTAGCGGTTAATGCTTAAGTGGAACGAACTCCTTCCAAATAAAATAAAGGTTTACATTTCCACCAACGAAGAGTTTTGTATTTTGTTATTACTTCGCTGTACCGCTGAGAACGGAGCGAGTTCGTTTCAACTCTTTCTCCTCGCTCGTTCCTTTCCGCCCGACTATTTAGTATGGAGTTTACTCTAGTGAGTTCAACGTAGTCCTTAATGGGCCGGTCCGCTCGCTGTGGAAACCGAGCTAAAAGGAAACCCCTCAACGGAACCCGGTTTGAAGAAACCTAACCAAGTGCTCTAGATGTATTATAGTGTAATAGCAGCGGCGTGAAGCTAAATTCATATTTTATAATTAGAAATCTGATAAATGTATCCGAGTGGCTCCAAGTCCTGGTACATAAAAAAAATTTAAAATCATGAATATTTTACTAATAACTAAAACAAAATTAAGCGGCCAACACTGTGAAAGATATGAGAAAAAACTACTAAAGTCACCAGTCATCTAACTACTGTAGTGCCTACAACATCTTTTGAAGAAATCCTTTTGTAAAACAAAACAAAAGGCGACTTTTATGTGAGAAAACCGCAAAATTACTGTCATTAACACTTGAGGTACCTGAGTTCGAAAAAAAATGGCTTCTGAGATAAGATACTTGTAGGAAAAAAATATGTCGAACTCTTTAGTTTCACAAATGGTTAAAGGGCTACCTACTCTAAGAAAATAATTTCGTCATGCACGATGAATATAGTGCACAGAGTAGGGTAGGTATACGGGACCTGGGAACCTAGTGTTAGGACACTGTTAGTGGAAATACAATGACGCGCTTTGGCTCGTTACCAGAGGAACTTCAAACGAACGAACCTCGTTACCAAGGAAATATTAAATATTTAATTCCCCGGAATGGGAAGCGAATCCACAAGCATCGCAGTACAGACAGTCTCAGCTACATAATATGAATCTTATTAATGAGGCTTGTAAATGTATTTGTTACATAAAAATATTTTTTTATGAAAAATATATATTTGTTATTTTTGTTTTTCACGTTATGTTCCTCATACCTCTGGAGGATGGGCAAAAATAGTGTCAAAAAAACGCTGTTTATCGCTGTAACGCAGGAAACCTGCAGCGTTAGATTTCCTCTTCAATAGTGTAGTAAACAGAAAATAGAAAGGTTATCTTCTTTCTTTTATTATCATAGTAAGGTAGGCAGAGGGAACCTCAGAACCTAATGTTAAGACACTTCGTTTGCATAAAGACACTTCCATTCACCACTTTCCGCCAAATTATGGAGGCATTACGTATTGATTGGCGGAACTCAACGCCGCGCTTTGCCTCCTTACTTGTCGCGTTTACAGTCGCATGCTCGTGCCCCTACGCCACGATCGGCCTGGCTTAGACTGTAGCGTCTAAGTTCAGTCAATATATTATACATACAACCATTATGTAAGTAGGTAGGTATACTCTTATATAAAATATATAATATTAATAAGAAAATCCAAAAAACAATCCTAGTATTGATAAAAAAGTAATAAGATCCAGAACAAAAGGGAAGATTAATAGAATCGCTGTTTTTGTGATATCCTGCTGGTTGTAAAGTACGTTTCACATTAGAGGGACTTGGCGGTTCAATAATTTTAGCTTCACGCATTCTCCCGTATATCACGATAAGCAGATGGAAGTTTGTGATAAGACACTCCGTTTTACACTTGTAGTAGGTATACTTAGAAATAGCATTATTGAGTGGCGAAACTCCAGGCTTTATCTATCTTTACAGTGTACCTTATCAAAAAAGGTGAATTTAGATAATATTTTGCTTATTAATAGTGAAAAATTATAGTGAAAATAAAATCTAAATATTCTTATTGTAGTAGGAAATTATAAGCACTTCGTATATACGTAGAGAATAGTAGAAATATATCAGGCCTAAGAACCTAACTAACCTAAGAACTATATCAGAAGAAAGTGCTTTTCTATATCGCCCAAGACGTCGATGCAGGATATGAGAGCCAATAGACTTACCATTGAGGATGATGAAGACCGAGCAGAGTAGATTAGAGTGAGTACGAAAACAGATCTTGGTAACAAAGATCAGCACTAATGCCAAGCAAAAGACGAAAGAGCCTAGTGTTAAGATTTTTATCTTATATTTAGCAATAGAATGCGTAAGGAATTTATAGAAGTAACTCGATTGATGTTAGATATCGTTATTTATTTATAACATGTGATTTTTTAATACATTTAAATATGTGATTTTTTGTTAATTACTCCAGTAATGGTATTGGTTTGGAACCAAAATATTTAAATGACTTACTATATTCATCAGTTTACAAAAATATGTTTGTCCAAAGTAATCAAATTATTTCTAATATAGAAACCAAATTAAAACGAAAAACACAAAAATAATCCCTCTAATCTAGATATGCCCTAAAAGTCTATTTAAACAGACCAAGACAAATTCATCCTTATCTACAACATATAAAGCCCAAAATTCAACACCAAAAACAACCAAATTCATTAACCACTATAGAAATACACCTGAAAATCATCCACACAAATGTAACCCCTGTATATAGAATGTAGAGCTGTTTTTACCACCTCCAACCCTATTCTAACAAGAAACACCCTTATTTCACATAAATTTAGTACAAAACGCACTTTATTTGCTGGAAATACGTTCCAATATTGTATTGTCCATACAACGACTCATACAAATCATACAAATTGAAGCTCTACATACAAATAATACGACCCAGAATCGTCCGACAAAACCTACAAGCTTACAAACGAACGATTGTTAGACGAATATAAGTCTAATTCTTAGGACAATACGGATGAGGAGCTTGAGATAAAACGTTTTAGTACTGAGATGGTCTGTATTGATTAA
>JAEBDU010004472.1:0-16209 GCA_016802625.1 Heliconius numata | reverse complement strand
CACACAAGGACAAATAAAAAGCGATCCTGATTGAAAACCACTTTGCCACCAGACGTTGCGTAAACATCTCAAATTCTCATGCTAATACAATAAAGTAGGCTGCCTTTTTTTACTGATTTGTTATATGAAATTCACTGATTTTTAATTTGAAAGTGTTATCTGTAGATAATTAGTAAGAATAAAAAAATAAAATATTTACAATTTTTATAAAATGATTCTTAATATTTTTCATTTAATAATATAGTACTAAAATTACTATTTAAACAATGAGGAAGCAGTCGTGGCGCAGTGTCTAAATGTAAACGCGACAGCTATGGATTCAATTTCCATTCAGGGTAAGTTTAATTTATTTTTATTTCTTCGCTCTGGTAGACGAACCGTGATGTTGACTTCCGCTAGTCAACACACAATATTTTGAAAATTGGGCGAGTAGTGAGACGGAGTGTCTTAACACCAGGTTCCCTTTGCTAATCAAGCTATCCATATGGAAAACAGCTTCAACCTGTATTTAATAAGCAATATATAAGTTGAATTCAAAAATCTGAATCACGCTCGAAGGACCACAAATGAAAGTTTCCTTCAATTCCCTTATAAATACAGTACAGTTTCTGACAAACTACGACACTCTCGATGGCTGGTATATTCGACAATCTGTTCCACATTTAACGTGTTGAGTATAGAGTGTGCATACAAGCGCCTCTGAGGAAACCGTAGCTCCACGAGCTACCCGACAGTGGCTTAAAGTTAGTTAAGTGAAATATATTTGGTGAAATGTTAGTAAAAAGTTTTGTTTTATCTTCTGTTTATATATTGTCTTCTTTTTATTTATATGGGTACTAAATTTTCATATAAGTTTTGTAGATATGACAGATGTTGTACGGTTTTTTTTGTGATAATATATATTGTAAGAGTGGTGATTTAGCAGAAGTTTAAAGAATTTTATATGTTTTTATTTGAAAATTGGTCATTCGTAGTAACTTTAATATATGTACGGTTATTTATAATAACGATAATTTATAGATAAGAAAAACGAAACTGAACTTGAAGCTGAAACTAATATATTTATATTATATAAAAAAATATAACATACTTAATGTCCGCATTATACGTTTTCTGAAGCGTTACACCGCGTATCGGGTTGATAGCAATTTAGGATTGGGATCAAAAGGTTGAGGTCCAGATGTCACTGAGTGCGCGTCTGTATGGCGAGCGGGGGGCGGGAGGTCATTATGTGAACACCAGTTATGATATATTGGCTAAGTTCTAATATGGGTTTTATCCTGCTATTATTTTCACACATTTCTAGTCGTATTTGAAAGTATTTTTTTAAGGAATCTAGTGTTATGACACTCTATTTACGTTTAGTAGCGGATGTCAATGTCGTGTTTTGTCTTACTGGAGCGGAGAAATGACAATAATTCATTCCCCCAAATGGGTATGGAACTCACGACCATCCCGTTTACAATCAGATGTTGTATCGCGATAACCACTGTTGTTTATAAAGAAAAATAAATCTACAAAGATGACTAATTGAATAGAATAGTATATCTTGTAGCGAGTGACTTCTAGAGTCACTTGTAGTATGAGTTGTTAATGGTGGAGGTAAACGATACGAATTGGATACTTTGGATCCGAGCCAATAGTTATTTGAACAGAAATAACGATATTGCTGGCGTTTGTGAGCTTCGCTGCAAATTTTCAATTAAATATTTGTTTATTGTGTACAATTTTATAATTAACGGCATTGCAGCTCATTTGTGTTCGCATAAGCGCGACAGTTCTGGATTCGACTTCTGTTTGGGGGATTATAGGTATGTGATATATTGTAATATATGATATGTGATAAATTCTAGATATCAAAGTAATAATTGAGTCAGTCATGGCCCGGTGGCACAAAGCTGTGACAGTAAACCCGATGGATGTGGGTTCGATTCCCACTCGAGGGAATGAATTATTTAACATTTTTATAACCAGGGAATTATTTTTATTACGTCGCGTCGGTTTGGTAATAAGACAGCGCGGCTTTGAGTTCCACTAATTAACACATAATGTTCTAAGAATTGAAAGAATCAAGAAACTGTTGTTTCTTAAAACCCAATTATAACTAGGAATACACCCAGAATTTTTTTTTACCACATGGTATATAGTTTTATATACAGTCAAACATTGACCATAGTTATCTATAGAGTACAATTATTTAATTTATAATTTTATAACACTTAAATAAAATCTACAAATATTTAAGGATATAAAAATAGAACCACTAACAAGCACGTAGTCGAATTTCACGCCATTTTACGGAGCCAACTAACCGTGAAGACGTGGCACTTTCCCGCCCAAATCATCCCTTAGATATGAGGGTGGGATGCTGTAAGAGCGAAGGTCAGATTATTGTATTAAAATTACAATATAATTGAGGCCGTCGTTTTTCAGCGAATTAACGTCCGTCCACTGGGCGTAAATTATTTTCATTTTCCTGTTCTAGTAGACATTGCGCGGCGTTGTGTTCCGCCACACAATTTACAATGTCCAAACCAAAGATTATTGCTTAGAGTTGGCAAAAGAGAATGATTCAAATTTTTATACGTTTTCTTAAAAAAATAAATAAATAAATTTTCTCTGGTAACAAAGCGTGGCGTTAAGTTTCAGTACTCACTACTGAACAATGAAAAGATTTTGTCGGTACCTTCAACGCCTACCGTATTTTGTGTAAGATATAGCGTGAATCTAAAGACAATCTTATGATTTCTTACTAAATTCTCCACTACGACTCTACAAGAGTATAAAAGAAAACCTTTTCAATAATTGTATTTTTCATATTGAATACTTCATTTATTCTATACACAGTCACAAACACCCACTCCTACTGGGAGCCGCATCTTCATAAAAATCATTAGCATCGTATTGTAGCGGTAAATATAAGGTGTGTGAGAGAACATTTTTATAAGACTACCTGCACATTGCTTAGCTTTATCATTTATGTGTTGTACAGACAGTGTTGAGTTATGCCACCCATAAACAAGCAATTCATCAAATATTGAGACGAAAGAGGAAAACGGAGTGTTTTTACACTAGACTCTCTCTGCTCACCCTTCTAAATACGTGAAACACAAAAAATGTGAAGTAAGTGGAAAACAACTCAGCATTTTCTATAAACACACTAGGGAATATAACATTTTTTATAAATATATGCTTAATCTTTTGTGGAATTCAAACTCATAACCGAACCATATAGCGGAAACTTTCTGGTATAGCACCAGAAATACTATAGCATAGGGATGCATATTTTAGAAAAAAATATTAAAACTTTTGTTACATTTCAAAAGAGTATATCCCTAGGAAATTATAATGTTGGAACTAAGTAAGACACGCGTTTAGTCCCTGTAAAAATGAATTAACGGCTCAGCGTAAGGAATAAATACATGATAGTCGAAGATTCGAATTTAATTGACATATTATTTGGAGTCATACAGCAGGCAGAGGGAACCTAGTGTTCAACACTCAGCTACCCAAGCACTGCCCAATTTTCGAGACATTGCTCGTTGAGTGGCAGAAGTTAACGCCACGTTTTGACTTTTTTCCAGAGCGAGGAACCCACAATCGTCACGTTTACAGATACACGCTGTGCCGCTGATAGGATAAGTAATAGTAGTATGACGATTATGTTTTTTTTATATCGTTTATATGTAGTATTTCAACAAATGAGTCTTTCCTAGTCCTATTTTTACTAAAACGCGAAATACATAAGTAAGTAAATATAGACGCGTACAGTCACCCAGATTACAGGTAGCACGCTCCGTGACAAAGGAGAGGAAGGCTTCTCTATGTCACTCACTCGTTCTACGCACGAGCGATCTGAAATAATAGAGTGATGGGGTTGTACAGCAATTGGGTAAAGTACACTTCAGTTTAAACGATGGGTGACCGCGTTCTTGTGAATTATGTTTTTATGGTGGTTAGGTGGGTATTTTTATGTTGAAATCTTCTTTTTGTAATATTGTATCGGTTATATTGTTACCAATACAACAATAATGAATCCCCGAGTGAAAATCGAAACCGTGACTTTGTGCGCTGACTTGCGGAACTCGACGCCGCGATTTCAGTTTGTTACGAAAGAGAGCAAATGAAAAAATTCAGCCCCAGAGTGTGAAACGAACCGCTAACCGAATTTACAACAGAATTTCCACAGAACAAAAATCCAATATAAAAAATTCAATAGATTTATAGCGTACGTTTCTTCTGACTGATCGAAAACTAAGTATAAAGACATCTCAAGTATCGAGCCGGACTGTCGAATGCCAAATTGGCTATCGTCCAGTCACTAGTCACTGCCACTGTAGTGCTGTCAAAATATTAGATAACTGTTTTAAATGAAACTTTGCATTTATTTTTGCAGGTTAGATCGCGTATATTTTGGTTTTCGAAAGTATATTTCGGAAATCCTGACGTTTTGAACAAGTAATTTTGAATAGCTTTATTTAAAATCGCGAAATTGATTATTTTATTTTGTCTAAGTTTTCAGTTTATTACGTATATTTTCTATTAAAAGAAATTTAAGTGTGGTGATTGCTTCTTACTTTTTCTTAGTTTCACACTAATGTAATGTCATGGTTGTTGATTGAAGGTGGCGAAATCGCAGCGTTGAGTCCTGCTACTCAACGTCTCGAATTGGGTCGTGCTTGGGGAACGGAGTGTTTTAAAACTAGTCTACCCTGCCATATGCAGGTACAGAGTGAAGTATAAAACATAATAAAAATATTTGAATACACATAAATCTGCGTAGGTACATCACTATTGGATGCGTTTATCATTCTCACATTTAGCCATTCTATGTTAAAAATGATATAAATATCCGAAAGTATCCAATTGATACACAAAAACTTTGATTCTCTTACTGATTAGTACCTATTCCATGTACATTATATTTACTTTTTATTCAAATTTAACCACATACTGCATGTAACTGGCAGAGGGAAGCACTTCCCTTCCGTTACTGAGTTACTGACATCCAATGCACGGACGAATTTACTAGTCTTAGGAAACTGTACAATCTCCTTCGTGTGTTCTTCATACAACGTGACATTGGCGAAGTGGTTAGTGCGCTACTAACACACACTAAGAATAGAACAGCAGATTAGGAAGTTGAAATTTGGCATGTAAGTCGTTCTGGGAGTTTAGGGGAGCGCTGAGAGACGAACTCACGAAACTCCTGCGGGAACGGAAAATTAGAGGACGGGGTTTTCCAATTTTGATCTAATATTAATGTAATTTTAATTTAGATCATATGTATAGAGACTCGAGATCCTGCAGTCAAACTCGCAAAGAGTTTTGCAGGACACAGTTTAAGTTTTTGTATGCATTGTTAAATGGTAGTAATAAAATAATAAAAATAAAAAAAAAAATAATTAAAAAATTTACTAAATGGACAATAATAATTTGTTACAAAAATATGACTTTGTACAAACAAAACGCTAAACAACATGTGACGTCACAATATCACCTAAAACATATATTCATAACCAAAATTTTTGCTGTAAAGTTTACTTCAATGGCCAGTGTTTGGGAACTGTACTGCATATTTCCATCGGGAGTATTTACAGAACAAAATACGAAACTATTTGAACTTTTATTACGGGCTTTGTGCTCGCAGCGAGCTGTTACAGGTATGTTTCAATGAATGAAAACATTCTCAAGTTTAATTTTTTAATTCATTGTTGTTTAGTTATTTTAGATTATGAAGTTACCAGAACAAGGAAATGAAAATGTTAAATAAATATATGTCTTCAAATTGAAATCCATCGCTTTTCAGCATAGAATGAAACACAATGGCTCTAGTGTCGAGACACTCCGTCTTCTGCTTTCCGCTCAATTTCGGAACATTGCATGTAATACAATACTTCCTTACTCTACACCGCATTTTCTTTTACCAAACTAGTGAAGTGGCAATAATTGAAGTAAGGAGACTTGTTTCAATTATTATACTTGATTGATTTACTTCCGGCGCATCTTATTTAATAGTGAGATTTCAAATAAGAAGAGTGTAGAACGAAGTGATTGATCACCTGATTTCATTTTCTTTCAATAATCAATATAAAAATAGTTCAGGTTTTACCTTATGATATTTGAGCTTTGATCTTTAACATTTCCCATTCTATTTGTCCATTTTCAAAGCAAATAAAGGCTCTTATAGCTACAAAGTAATTTCTGCGTACAATATACACATCTGGGTACGCACTAATAAAGGATGTCGTTAGCTCCGACGGGTATTGTTCCTAATTGTTTGGTTAATAATATTCTGTTAACAAAGCGGCGACTCGGGACCTTCGGGCTTCATACTGTGCTGCCTCACTTCGTATTGACTATAACACGTAAAATCGGGAATCTCGTTTTTCTCGTTTCCAACGGAATTTTGAGAAATCGTCTCTTAGTTAGTCTATGATTAGCCGCCGTGGTGCAGGGGCAAAAAGGAGGGACTATAACGGGTAATCATTATTTATAAATATTTTCATTTCTTCGTTCTGGCACCAAGATAAAAGCTTGTAGGTGAGTTTTGCCACTCAACAAACAATGCCTAGAAAACGTCGACGAAAACTGGGAAACGGAGTGTCTTAACACTAAGTTCCCTCTGTCTACACATTTAAAATGTAACTCTTTAATAGGATTAACCGCGTATATTAATTTCACCAAGCTGGGATCAAACCCGTAATCATCGCGTTTACAGACAGACGCTGCCCCACTGCGCCACGACGGCCTCATATTTATTCGCTGTACCTATACACAAACCGCTGACATAAAGGCTTCCTTAGAAATTCAACGGTGTTCATTAAATATAACCACGTATGCGTGAGTTGTACTGTACCTTTAGTTTAGTTAAGTTTATTTTATTTAAAATTCGAAAGTTTTTCGTGTTTTTATTATATTAACTTAAATGTTCGCTCCAGATATTGCTTTCTATCTCAATAGGGAACAAAGTGTCTTAACACTAGGGTTCCTCTGCCTTGAACCTGCATTTCTTCTAAGCATCTGACGTTATATTAATGTAGACAACGCCACAAGCAAAAGTTAGTATAGAATAAAACAATAAGCTATATTACAATAATATCAAAACAGCCGCTGGATATGTGTCAGTAATCGTTCTGTAACACGCAAGTGCACTTCGCTTTGACACCAGTTATTGACATTTGTAGTCAGTTCTGTTATTGGTAGTTATTGTACTAGCTACATGCTGTCCTTGGTCAGTTCTCTTGTAAATATGTAACTAATACGAGTATTTTTGCATTTTCAGTTTCACGCTGTATCCCGCATGTAGCAGGGTAGGTGGAGGGAAACCCACGAGCGTAGGAATAAGGAGGGCTGGATTATCCTATCTCAGAAACTTGAATAATAAAAAATGAACCCTGAAAAATAAAAAAAATATTCAAACAAATCTCTTAGAAGCTAAATCTCAGACCCCTTGGAAAAAATCGCTAGGTACGTCCGTGAACACACCAACATTACATTGCGTATTGAGTTGTGGAATTCAACGCCGTATTTTGTCTAACTTATACAATGAAAGAAATGTCGGTTAAGTTATAAGTAGAGAATTAAATATTTTGAGGCTTTGTTCTTTAGGGACTTAAAAATTCTCCCTCTCAACCTAACATTTATAACACAAATAAAAAAAAAACGTTTATTTGAATTATAGATGTCTGTCAAACGTGTTATGACAAAGTACGGAATATATATGTATGTACATATATAGTTAGACGGATGTTGGTGAACTTATCAATTCATAACTTTTAAACTTTATAGCTTGTTGTTGTTTCAAAATATGTCATGTCTATTGAAATTCTTTGGAAAATGTATATTTGTATCTGTGGGAAATGGGAACGAACTCTGGTAACAATCGGAAAATACATAGAAGCAAGTCCGCCACACACGTCTTGCGTCTGAAACATTAACTTTAGTGAACTCTTGTACAATAGATATAAATAACTGTGCTTCTACAAGTACATATATTTCTTTTTCCGTTCGTCTATCTGTTTGTCTGAGCTAATCTCCGGAACAGCTGGATGGAATTTTATGAGAGAACTGGAAGATAGACGTATCTTCCAGTTCCAGAGTTTAAGTTCACAAAATTCCCTAAGTTGTGGAGGAACATATAGGCTACATTTTATCCCGAAATTCCCGTGGAATCGAGATTTACACGGGGGTTATAAAAATGATTTTATGTACTTTATGATTCCAAAAAAAAATACAATTTCTTGACTAATACCTGTATTTTATATTGATCTTGATTCGTACTCGCATTTTATTATTTGCTTTAATTTAAATTCAAATTTTATCACAAAATTGAACGCGGTTATTTCAGTACTAATTTAGTGTAGAAAATGGTCGGTAAATCAAAAACCACATCTAAGCCACTGCGGGCACACTGCCCGAACTGCAGCGTGTATGGACAAAGCCTTTTATGTATTAAGCTATTGTCCTTAATATGAATTATTACTTTTCTGTACAAATGTTATGTATTGAGGCACAGCGATGAACTGTAAACACAACGGTCCTGGGTTCAATTTCTTCGGAAAGTTTCATGAAACCCCAGAAAAGGAAATTGTGAAAGGACACTAACCTTCATTAAGAATAAATATGAAAAATAAAAATATAAACATAAATTATTTTACGCGTCACTATATAAATCTACGTCTATATAATCTACGTTAATTGATCCGTTTTTTTAAAAAAAAGCTATATAGATTTTTTTTATCGTCTCACTGTATCCCGTATAAAGCAGCATAGGCAGAGGGAACATAGTGTTAAGGCGCTCCGTTCCCTATTTCCGCCGAATTCTGGAAGCATTGTTGATAGTGTTGAGTGGCAGAACTCACCGCTGCGCTTTGCCTTGACATAAAATCGAAGATATCAAAATATTAAAGATACAGTCACATTTTGTGCCCCTGCGCTACGAGGGGCCCCAACAAATAATTTTATAAGAATTCATATATTTTTATACAAAAAAGAACATAGCGACGTAAAAAATGCTGAAAAAACAAACGAGGCGAGCCATCTGTGAACAAATACGCGGATTTTATAACAGCTGTAAAGTAGGATAGCGCCGAGACCTGTAAACATGTTTTCTTTACCTTTTTTTTTTATAAATTTTCATGTATTTTCTATGTATGTATTATCTGTGTTTTTATAATCGTTTTAAAAATACAGTTATTTTAGAAATAATAGTCACAAATAGAAAAAAACAGTTTGACGTTTGTTTATGCATAGCACGATAAATAAATCGAATCTAGTGTTTAAACACTCAATGTAAGGAGGCATTGCGTGTTGAGTGGCGGAATTTAGCGCTGCAATTTATCTTGTTAGAGCAAGGATATATAAAAAAAAATTAAATATCACTACCCCGAGTGGAGATCGATCATCGCACAAACGACTGTCGCGCTTACAATGTGACACTGTCCCACTTTGCCACGATAGAAATTACCCACGAGTATCTTATATGCAAAATATAACAAAGACAAATTTCACTATCAAAGTAAAAAAGTAAAGTAAATTAATCTCAAGAAATATACAAAACAAGTACAGTACAGTCGTCGAGTCGTGGCCATCCTAGAGTTAGGTTTTCCGAACTTTTGCGCATTTTTCAGTCGGAAAAAAAAATATCAAAAATTAGGAAAATCCTCAAATCGAATCTGCGCAGCCATGTACAGTTAGGTTTAGGGCGGCCACGACTTGTCGACCGCACTGTAATGTTATTCAAAACAACGTAGAGTTACCTCGGTGTCTCGTAAAAAATCAGCGACAGTCGTATTAAGTGGCGCAATTACTCAAGCTCCTGTAATACGTTACTGTCGTCGGCTTGCTATATGAACATTTGTATGAAACGTGGAAAGTATCTTTGCTGCAAGGAATCATTTTTTTAAAAGAGTTTGTCACGTTCTTTGGCGCATATCACGATTGGCAGAGGGAACCTAATGATAAGACACTCCTCTACCCAAGTATTTCCCAATTTTTCGAGACATTGCGTGTTGAGTGGCGGAACTTAACGTCGCGCTTTGTTTCGTTATCAGAGCGAGGGAATGAAAATAATGAATTCCCCGAGTGTGAATCGACGCTGCGCCACTGCGCCATGACGGACCAAATGTAGATAGATTCATAGAAAACTTTTACCTGTATTAAAGATAGCAACAGCATTGTTTTATTTTATTTAATATCTTGAGTACATTAACAAATGTAATCTCGTATAGAGAAATATATTCATTCATAAATGATAAGTGTAAACTACAAAATTGTATTTTATTCTTTAAGACTAGTTTTATTTCACAGTTACAATTGTTTGGTCTCGTTCTATCCCACATGTAGTCGGATAGATAATGTTAAGACACTGTATTTCTCATTTTTCTCATAATTTTCGAGACATTGAATGTTAAATAGCGGAACTCATCGCCACGCTTTGTCTTTTTACCAGAGTGAGAAGATGAGTAATTTAAAATAATCGAACCCACAACCGTCACAGTCACAATCACACGCTATGTCAATTCTGGCTCTACTATTCATAAAAAAATATATTTTTTACCATATTATAGTACTATTTATAAAAAGTAAAAATAACAAATATAAAAATTTGAAAACAGTCATCGTATAATAATAGAAGATAATATTAGCATAAAAATTATGGTTCATTGACCACGAAAACCCAAAAAAGCAAAGAAAGCTGAAGAAACCCCTTCAAATCCCTGGACCACAATTTAAACGACCAAAAATAATTTCTCATCAACGTTTTTCTCAATTGTACCCTCTGGACGTGACTTAATTAGACCTAAGCTGGACATTTTCAGTATCGCCGTAAATTCGGACTTTAGCCGCAACATTGGTTATTTCCCTGAGGGTTTTGTGATTTTTGCGAAAAATTGTATTTTATTGTAAGTTCTAGGGTTTGTTTTACTTAAAACTTAATGTATACTTTGTATAAATAAACTATGATACTATAAAGTTTGCAAGTAAGCTATTGATTTGAATTGAATAAGTCTTTTTTGTGTTGAATAGTCCATTTATAGAGGACAGAGAGCTTGGAGATGGAAAATGTTGAGTGGCGGAATCCAGGGCCACATTTTGCATTGTCATCAAGACTACATGAGTCAATGGAAAAGGAAGTAATATTGATTAAGAATTTTCGTAGTTGCAAATTGTTTAGTTCCATGTAGATATTCGAGTTTTTAACCAACACAACAGCGGGTTCAAATCCTGCTACATTAAGTATTTTTTTACACATTTTCAATGTTTCTACCAAAAATATAGGTGAATAAAAATATTAGCTATTATATTATTATGAAAATAATTTCTTTTGATATAAAATAATTATGCTAATGACACGTAATGTAAGCTATAATAATTAATAGTTAATCCCCAATAATGAAATATTATTGCAATATATTGCTACGAAAGCTTACTGTTCATTTGTTAAATATGTTGATAATGTAAATTATATTTAAATTGTTAATATTATAAAAAAAATGTTTATTTGTTATTGTAAATATTTTTGAAGCTGTCAAAAGTATACGAGTATGAGTAGACGCGATGCTTTTGGATTCCATTCTCGCTTGAGGACACGTAATGTATGTAAAATACTCAACTCAACACTAGGTTCCTATTCTGATATACAGGGTGGAAGAGGCAGCGCTTCTTTTACTGAAACTGCATATAGGGTAAAATATTTCAAGCCCAGAATTAAAAAAAATAATCAAGGTACCTCAACAGTTTAGACGTAGGATTTTTTTTTCATTTCACGATTTTTATCCATACCTGTATTTCGTGTCACGCACACATACGTATGCGACGTTGCCGCTTTGACGGGTAAGTGTGTGCGTGCTTATGTTATACTTTACAAATGACGTTTTATTTTAAAACGTTAATTTTATTATTTATTTTGTTTGAAAAAATAACTTTTTCATTTTTGGGAATTATTTTTTTTCCGAATTATATTAGGCTTTTATAGAGTAGTTAAAACTGTGGTTTCATTTAAAGTGGTGCTGACAATTCCACCCTGTATATTTGACATATTTATTTTTTTAACCTTCATGCTGCATCTGCTGCATCTTAAGACTTTAGGATACTAACATGAGCGAAGCAGGTGGTAAAAGAGAGTAAAGATATATTATATTTTTTTATTGTAAACATAAAAACGTTGTATTCATGTATACTACCGGATGAGATAGCACTATAGTTCTCAACTTTGTGTCGATGGTGTGCTGTCCTACTTCTATTAACTCATGGCCGTTGGTGGTTCGTATACAAGTTCCCAGGTTCATTTCTTAATTTTTCTATGTAAATTTAATTCTGATTTTAATTCTGAGAGTAAACAAAAACATATTCTCGATATAAACGCTACTTACATTAAATGAAGCATTATCTAATTAAAAACTAATATAAAATTAACTAAAAAATATTACTTAGGCCTATTTAGACTAAGTACAGTAAGTTTCACTCGTGTCGTTCGTCTAATATGTATATTGGCATGGTGTCAGGCCGCCACGCTGCGCCTATTGATATTGAAGTGAGATTAACTTTGTTAAATCGTTACTGAGCTTAGATTTTAGGCACATATACTCGTATAATCTACTACTATTAGAAATGTAAATTGAAAACTATTATTTTTATACAAAGTAAGAATTCAGCGGAAAGTGAGGAACGAAAGTCTCTTAATCTTAGGTTCATACGTTCCTAATGCCTACCCTGCTAGCATGAAGCTAAAATAAATAAAAATAAATGAATAATACAACCTTCATAAATGGAAACCAATTTATTTTATTTCCTTTTCAACTCTATATTCTAGTATAACTCATACTCTATCTACCAGTGTTTATAACACATACTGTTCAAGTTCTATATGACCAGAAAGCTCATATTATAACTAGATTTGAAAGCTTAATTACAGTACAGCCAGTACGGACAGTTGCGACAGGTTTATTAACTTCGTGCACTCTGAACTGCGACGTCAACTTCACCATATGTTTGAAGGTTTAATCTTTGTTTACCTTTTTAAGCTAAAAAGCTGGAAATAATTCTTTATAATTATTTTTTTATATGTATATCTTGCTTTGAAAAAATCGCGGCGTTGAGTTCTGCCACTCAATGCACAGAATCTCGAAAATTAAGCGATAAATTTAGAATGGAGTCTTTAAGTTCCGTCCGTCTTCTCTGGTATACGTCAAGACGCTTTTTATGTGATACTAGCGGACGCGCGCAGCTTCACTTGCGTATTTAAGGGTGAATTCTAATAACCCATGAAACGTGTGTTCAATGATATATTTTTAAGAGTCTAAATATCAAATTTTATAAAAATCGGTGGCGATTTAAGAATTTTCCCATACAAATTTTCAACTCCTTATTTGCACCCTTAGAGGGTGAATTCTAGAAAACCATGAAACATGTGTTTAATTATATACGTTTAAGAGTCTGAATTTCAAATTTTATAAAAATTGGTGACGATTTAAAAAAACCTATACAAACTTTCAACCCCTTATTTGCACCCTTAGGGGGAGAATTCTAGAAAAGGATGAAACACGTATTCAATTAAATACTTTTAAAAATCTAAATTTCAAATTTTATAAAAATCGGTGGAGATTTAAATTTTTTTCCATACAAACTTTGAACCCCTGTTTCACCCCTTTAGGGTTGAAATTTTTCAAAATCCCTTCTTAGTGGATGTCCAAATTAGGAAAGTAAACTTTTGTCCAAATTTCACGTTTCTACCCTCAGCGATTACGGCTGTGCATGCGTCTTACCTCAGTCAGTGAGGACAAGTCCTTTTATATATATAGATGAAATATTCCCTGTATTTACACTATAGTGCCGATCATCGTCCAATCTCATATTAATTGTATGAGAAGTATTGTTATATGTGAATCCTAATGTATAGTATTTCTATTACGTGAAGTAGACTTAGTTTTACGCTCTAGCCCGTCAGTATTAATTATTATTATTACTTTTATACATACATACCTACCTACATAAATATAATAATCTCAGGTAGGTATACTCGTAGATTTATTTATTCCCAAGCAAAATTCATCAATCATGGAATTTGTCTCCTGACAACGACATAATGTGTTTACATATCGGCAATCCTGTATAGAGCTATGGAAGGCTTGAAACGTGTATTTTTGAGTAATATCAATGTTTATGGTAAGAATATATCAAATTGTGGTACATTATTTGTTTCTGTATACAGCAGTTCTGGGTTCAATTCCCTCTCGAGGGAACGAATTATTTAAATTTTCTTGTTCTAGTAAAAAGACAAAGCGTGCATTGAGTTCTGCCATTCAACACGCAATGGAAAAATCTCGAAAATTTCGCAGAAAGTGGAAAACAGAGTGTCTCAACACTAGATCATTAGTTATTAGAAAAAAACGTGAAGCTGTTTATATCCAGGTTCTTCTACCGCTTCATAAACCACAGAAAATAAATAAAAAAACAGCTTCACGCTGTATCCCGCACTCAGCAGGGTAAGCAGAGGGAACTTAGTGTTAAGACACTCCGTTCCGACACCAGAACGAAGAAATGAAAATATAAATTTTGATAAATACGAGTATTTTATTTCCTCGAGTAAAAAAAATAAATCTTACTTTTTAAACATTTATGTTTTTCTTAAAGTTAAAACTACAAAAGTTTAACGAGAGGCAAAGTTCGTTTAGTTTTGATAAGAAGTTAGATCTTGCGAAATGAAATTGCAGTACCTACTGTAGACGCCATTCTCTTTTGTATTACCTAGAGGTATTCATTTTAAAGCTCATGATGTTTCAAATATTGAGTTTGAAGTTCTAATTCCATTGAAAACCAATTTTTTTAGATAACTTGTTGCCACCATATTTTCTTATTCATCGAATTTCTCAATCCGTTTTCATTTTCCACCCGAAGATACTTTGCGTGTTTGGTAGCGAAGTAATACAAAAATTGAGGCCGTCGTAGCTCAGGGGCATAAGTGTGCGACTGTAATAGCGCGGTTGTAGATTCGATTTCCACTCATAGGAATGAGATATTTAATAATGCTTCAAACATTCAACAGAAAGTGGGGAAAGAAATTATTTTAATGAGAATGGAGTGTTTTAACACTAGGTTCCCTCCACCAACCCTGCTAAGTGCGGAATACAGCGTGAAATTAAAAATGAGGTATCGCTGGCTTGGAAGCATAAGTTTAAATTATAAATATACCTATATAAAGTTTTGAACCTACAATCAGTATTTTTAACGAACTGATAACATTTGTATACATTTTTATATTCACGCTGAAACACAAGTCTAATACGATGTATCAAGATACTCCTTTCACCACTTTCCGCGGTGAGAGAAAAAAGTGAGAGTGGCGGAATACAAAGCCGCCCCTTGTATCATTATTACCAGAGCAAAGAATGAAATAATTCATTGCCTCGAACGGAAATCGAACCCATAAAGGTCGCGCTTGCAGTCTGCTAGACATCGGAAAAATATACATTGTATGTACAAACCACCTCTGTGACATGTTTCGCATACATTATAAAACCTAAACGTGCGCATTTTACCAATACCGTTCATTTTATGTTCAATATTTAAATATCCCTCATGTAAGCATGGCATGGGCATGATGAGGCCAGTCGTGGCGTAGGGTCGCGACAAGTTTTCGGTTCGACTCCCATTCGAGGACATGAAATACGAGTATGTATTTAATATTTAATTTTCTCAATCTGGTGACGTTGTGAATCGCGGCGTTGAAACTTCCGTCACTCAACACGCGATGTCTCCATAATTCGAAATGTGGGAATCGAACCCATAACCTGTCGCATGTATAATTATAGTAAAATATTTTATAAATCTATATCCAAAGATCATTGAGCTTGATATAGCTGATCTCACAGCATCATTTATACGGTTGATTAATTTTGTTACCTTATACATATTTAATGTACGTATACGTACAGGATAAACGTAATTTGGGGGCTTTGTATTGAATCAATTATATAAAAATAAATACTAGGAATAACAAATGACTGCTGGAAAAAGTCAATTCAGTCCCCCGAATGGGAATCGAACCTCACATCCTATTTAACACAAAATTAATATTTAACACGAAAATGTTAGATTTAATACTATAACAAATAATCAGAATACAAAGTGGTTACAGATACTATATATTCAATGAATGCCCGCTATTCGGAGTATTCCTGTAGTGCATACTGCATACATCGCATT
>JAEBDU010004471.1:0-38692 GCA_016802625.1 Heliconius numata | reverse complement strand
GGGATTCCCCTAGTGTTGTGTTTCTATCCTTGCGAGTGTCCATTGTTAGTGGGAATATTATTTTGTGAAAAATTTGGACGTTGAAGTAACAGCCCTATTACTGAATTTTATAAGATTGATTGAAGACACACTAGTGATATTTAAATGAGAATGTAATTTATTATATTATATTATAGAAAATTTAAACGCTAACTTAAATTACGTTATTTCGCGCTACATAATGTTCTTCGTTTCTTGGTTGACCACTTTTAAAAAATTTATTTTTTTTATAATTCCACGTATTTTTTTTCTATCATTTCTTGATATACTCGCAAAATAATTATCGATTTTTCACAATTTTTTCAGAAAATAGAAAAATTAACTTTTTAGAATTTCTTAACTGTTTAGTTTTTCACTGGCGTTTCAGAGTAGCTTTATAACGACTTTATTATTTTACTATTATGTTGGTACATGAAAAAGCAGCTTTACGCCTTTTGCCTTGCAGTAGGTTAAGTTCCACCGCTAAACACACAGTGAGTGAGTGAACGGAGTGAGATACACCAGGCAAGTGGGGTAAACCGTAAAAGTAACTAAAAAAAATAATTAATAGAAAAAAACTTTAAGCAATGGAACTCCTCACCCAAGTCCATTTAATATTCAGGTCTGGTGCAACACGCGGGTAGTTATTGTGTCAATATTCTTTATTGTCTACAACCCGCAATATAACCCTCTTGGAAATTAATATATTTCAATTAACTTCGTCTAGCTTTTCTTATAATGTTCTATATAAAACATATGGATCTTTATTTCAGTTATTGGTATATACGTATACGTAACTATGTTTATTTTTTGGGTCACGCTGTATCCCGCAAACAGCAGGGTAGACAGAAGGAACCTAGTGTTAAGTAAACCTTAACACTAGGTTCCCTCTGCGTACCTTGTTATATGCGGGATATACAGTGAAGCTGAAAAGAAAATGTATGTACGTGTGTGTTTAAGTGAAATTACGTTCGAAGTCATTCAACTGAACGAACTTTACACTACATTGAACGCATTTCGCTTATGTTATCAGATTTTCAATAAAGTTCAATAATTTAGCCATAAATTCAATACGATTTATTAACTTACCTTGCACAAAAGTATCTTTATTGTTTACGAATTTATACTTGATTTTATACATTGTCTAATACTTGAAATAAAAAAAAATAAAATTTATAAAACAATATATATTTTTTATTAATATTTTCTTTTGGGTTTGGGTGGGTTTGGGTGGGTTATTGGGTTTGCTTTGATAACAAGGCAAACCCAATGCGACCAGAATTCGGCGGAAAGTATGGAGCGGAGTGTCTTAACACTAAGCTCGCTTTGCCTACCCTGTTCTGCCTACAACGTGAAACTGAAAAAAAACATTAATTATATATTTAAAGTGTTTAAAAATTTTACATGGCATTTTCCGTTTTTATTTGCTGTGTTCATATTTCATAATCCCCAAGAGCTTTAAATTATCTTAAAAATTTTAAATAAAATAAAACAAATAGTATTACTTAAATACAAATGTTCATACATTGTTTACAGTACTCCTATAATTTTCTATTGCCACCTACTCTACTTACCCACAAGCACGACGTACAGTTGTGAACTTTTAATTAAATCCTGTAAAGCGACAAGTTGCTGAACTAAAAATTGCTAACTCGTTACATAGGAAATGTCAAATAGCCTACAATTCTGCTATTTGGTTACGTTTTTTAGTAAGCTTCGTGCTTTTTTCTATATAGCAGGGTAGGCAGAGAGAAGATAATGTTAAGACACTCTGGTTCACATTCTCCGTACGATTTTTGAGGTACTACACGTTGTGGCGGAAGTCCGAACAAAATTTTTTTTAACCTTTAGCTAATTAAGTTGGAAATTTAGTGCTATAGGTTTGGTATCATTGCTTAAAGACCATTAGGCAGACCCAAGACAAGGTGGAAAGGTGGTGAATGAAAGAGCATTCTGGAAAAGGTAATTAAGGAAAGTTGACTCTATTAATATATATTATCTGTAACTAGAAAGAAATGAATTAATATAAGTAGTGGTTTAAGACACTAGAGACACTTCTCTAGTATATGCAAAAAATAGAAAACATTATTTTGTCACTTTAATATCTGTGTCTCTCCACCTTTTGCCAAGATAACTTAAAGTAAGACATAAAAAAAATAATATCATTATATTAGGACACTATCTGGACTTGTCCTTATACAGTCGTAGGTTCAAATCTGCTTTATAATGATCAATAGTCAAGAGGAACGCTATTATTCAATAAAGTAACACCCTATAGAAGCCTGTCATTGGCAGGTTACAGTTAAGCCTACGAAGTTTGAACAGCTTTCATAAACTACGCCGCGTCTGAGTCTGATGTATTGGAAGTTGCTGCAACTTGGCTTTGTAAAGCTCACGTCCATACTAAATTGAAATTTAAATATAAAATATTATGTTATAAGCGTTTTAAAAGTGTTTTTGATATCTTCTATCTTTTTTGCTTCACGCTGTATTCGGAACTTAGAGTTAAGATAAGAGTTAAGGTCTGTTCTCCACTTCCTGTTGAGTTTTTCGAGGCATTGCGTGTTAAATGATAGAACTGAATGCCGCGCTTTTGCCTTGATACCAGAGTGAAGAAATAAAAATATTTAGAAATAACATTTCATTCTTTCAGATGAAAATTGAACCCACAACCGTGGCGTAACGCTTATGAGATTATCGGAAACCAAAGTCACTCTTTATCTAATCATATCAAACATCTGCTACATATACGTAAAAAGTGAAAATATTACTACAACTGGGAAAGGAATCCGCAACTGAGCTAGGATAGTGTTAAAGTTACACAGATTATATTGCACCTTTAATATATAATGACCTTTTAAAAATATCAAGCTTTGGGAAACGTCAAATAAAGAAAATTGGACTTACAAAATCATTTTAGATGATACAGTAGTAAATCCTTTTGTAAATAATTGTTGATTTATTTATCTATATATTTTTTTCTTTTTTACAGTCATATATTTTAGGTTAGGATTAGGTCACTGTAATTCTAAAGGTGCGATATGTAGATAGCTCGAGCATAGAGAGTACAATGGTAATAGAGGTAACTCTCAAAGTTTAGTTAACTTGAAGGTTACAGTTCTATTCAAGAGTAGTGGTTCCGCTCGTCTCGGCCAGATCCAGGACTAACTTTGCAATGTCCTCAATCTGTCAATTATTGTTGTTTAGAATTACACAGATTTTAGTTCTATACTTCTATAATTGTACGAGTATATGTGTTCGAGCTTCTCATAATTTATATCAAAAAATATTTTTTTAGCTTTATGCTGTATCCCGCATATAGCAAGGTAGGCAGAGAAAACCTAGAGTTAGGGCACTCCGTTCTCTTCTACGCTGAAATTTTGAAGCTTTGCGTGTTTTGTGGCGGAACTCAACGCCGCGCTTAACCTACCAGAGCAATGAAATGAAAATATTATTATATTAAGACCAGATTTTCGAGATCTTGTGTACCTACTAGCATTTGAGAATTCGGCGAAAAATGGGGAACGGAAAATCTTAAATCCTCTATATTATTAAGTGGTTCCTCCAAACAAATCTAACATAACTGAACCCTCGGCGACCTTTTTCATGCCTTTATAAACATTATTGGGACGATTTTGTCCTTTTATTGTGATATGTTTCCGCAGTCGAATGTTCTTGATAGCCGGTTATGGGAGAACTAGTGGAAGTAATCCTATATACTTCGAATAACATATAACTATGTAGTATATATTTGATTCTATTTTGATGTCTCGCATTTTTATATATTTAGTAAGTAGGAGAGTGAAGCTAAGATATAAACGAGAAAAGGTTCACTTGGAACCTCCGTCCTCTTTTTCGGCTTCTCTTCGTTTATCGAGTTGTTTTATTTCTAGTAGGTACTTTTACTGAATTATTAAAAAAAAGATAGATTCTGCGTCGAAGTCATGATATGGCTGAAAAAAATGTCTAATATTTTAATAACTCTGTCGAAATGTAGTTTTGGCATTACGCGATGCATTATTTTCGGAAAACAATGATAGCGCAATATTAAGCTATTAGGTAAATTTATTTTTAACCGACTTCTGTAAGAAAAGGAGGTTATCAATTCGACTGTATTTTTTTTTTTCAACTCTCCACAGATAAAAAAAATAAAATAACATTATTACAAAAAAATAAAAATATTCTCTATAATAACCCAATCCGGGAAGTCAAGGCCGATCGGACCAGCATAACTCCAATACTTGCTTCTACAGCGGGTCCAATTTATTTTTATTACCCTTTATATATCTGTGTTCTGTTTCCCGCCCGTAAACTTGCTATGTAATTTTTGAACAATTTATTGTGATGGGCAGAGCTCAAGAGAGAGAGAGAGAGAGAGATAACATGAAGTTTGGGATTAGAGTAATTCTGTTTGTCAATTGCCTCCTTGAAGAGGGTTGGTCTAATGGTCGCGTGATTTTGTTTTTCCGCTGTCTGAGTGTAATGTTTTTATTTTGTGTACTAACTTCCACTAGTAGGTTTGCATGGGCAAATGAAAATAAATAAGAGTTGTGTATGTCACATGAGGGCAGACGTGATGCAGGGGCAAGTCTGGGACGTAGACGCGACGGGTTGTGGGTTCAACTCGGAGAAATGAAATATTGAATATTTTCAGGTTCGCCACTCAACACGCAATTCCTCCAGTATTTGGTGGAAATTGGGGAAGGAAAGTGTCTCCTGTTCTCTGCCTTCTCTGCTAGCTGTGGAATACATGCATGCATGAAGCTAAAAGAAGTATGTACGTTAACATAGAAACGATGTCATATAATGTATCCTATATCCATGATAAATTGACTATCCAAAAAATAAAAGGAATTTTCCCATTTAAGTTCCGGTCCTGAGACTAATACGTTCAACCAATCATTTTCAGGTTTTAAAATTAAGTAGGTATAGAGTACAGTCTGTTTTTTAGATTAACTTAACAAACTATTTGTATACGAATATTTTAAAACATCCTTTTAGTTAACTTCTGCATATAAGGTATCATTATTTATTCAAGCATAGTATAGCGTAGCATAGCTATACGATTTATAATCCAAGAGTTCCCGGCACCAATATATTCACGATTCAAAGTGACTTTTTATAAGAGCAAACACTTCCACTTCCACTTCCACTTCCACTTCCACTGGCAAATATGGCGAGATTGCAGAATAAGGTACATATTTTAGAACGCATTTACAGTAATCGCTTTTAGCTTTGAACCGAAAGCTCCGCCGATGTATATTTTGATAAGTGTTCACGATTCTATCACCTCGCGGGCGTGTTTCCATTGTGATTGTGGGGACGATAGATTTGTATTTTGTATTAGGATAGCTCCCCGCTATCCAAGGATAGGCAGAGTGAACTTAGGAAGCGATTTATTAAGACACTCTGTTCCCATTAGGTATTATATTCGCTTTCGCAAAATTCAAATAACAGTACCAACAGTAAGGTATTTTTTTTAAAATTATGTACAATTTAATACAAGTATAATCATGGTTCTTAGATATAACAATAAATAATTATTAAAATATTACGTAACGTTTACACAATAAAAAAATACTCAAAAGTCCTCTTAAATAGAGAACGTTCAGTGTTTCACAACCAAACGCTCAACGCAAAACGCTCGAAAATAATCAAATATGGTTCTAAACTTAATCCAAAATACAAAAAAGAATAACTACATACCACAAAACTTCATAAGATACCAATTGGGAACCCCAAACTAGGCACTACCCAACCAACGTCATACCGTCATACAATGGAAACGCACTCGAGCTCTCTGCCCGAGTGGCTTGATTTACGATTTCGCGGAAGCCTTCCTTTTATTTGCTTTTTACTCAAAGAGCCAGCGGAGCGCCTCATCTCCGAATTTTCTCCGTCTCCTCGCACCGTCGTCGGTCGCGAACACACGCGTACAGAAGTTTGTCGTGAACTGTAGAGTTGGGTCTTTTATGTCTTAGTTTCATATTTTATAGTGCTTGTTGATTTTATAATGTATTTTATGTTTTTTTCATTTTTAGCGTTTAAAAGAATAATATAAAGAATATATAGTATAAATATGTTTTATTTTCTTATAATTTTCAGACGAATAAAAAGGTAGGTAAGAAACTAGTCGTAATACACTCTGTTGTCTAACTCTACCATTTTTAGAGAAATTGTGAGTTAGTGATATGACTTGGTGGGATCAGATTTTACTTGGAAAAATGTTTAATATAGATTTTTTTAAAAAACAATTACGACATTTTACTTTCTTCTTTTCTAACGAAAGTAAAACTATATTTAGGTACGTATAAGCACTCCAACGTCTCGAAACGATGAAAAAGTAGCCATCTTTCAGCTAAATTTTAGTTATTTCTGACTGCAATTTAGAAATGTTTTACTGAAAATGTGATAGATCTTGGTTCAAGTGCAATTCCAGTTAAAATCATTATATTTTGTTTCGTCGAGCTGTGTCCTAAGATCCATCACACAATATCTTCAAAAAGATTTGATATACACTAAAGAATAATATTAATATTGAGGCCAGTCGTGGCGCTGGAGCACAATGTATGACTATTGGGACAGGTTGTGGGTTCAATTCCCACTCTAGGAAATGGAATATTTTCATTTCTTCGCTCTTTGAGTTCCGCCACTGAACATGCAATATCTCCACAATTTGGTTGAAAATGGGGAACGGAGTATCTTAATGCTAGATACTCTCTGCCTACCCTGCTGTGTTCGGAATACAGCATGAAGCTGAAAAAGACAAGAGTGATTATCTACTATGTCTAACCAATATACCTACCATACATGAAGATATTCTAAGCTTTAAGACAATCTTCACACCAAATAAGCCTTTGGAGGGAGTCAATATAAAATTCAACGGAAGTAAGCCCCCGCCCCCGCCCCCGCCCCCGCCCCGAACGAGGGTCGCCGTTAACATGTGTTGTATTAAAGTGCCTTTCCGGGAGATTTGCTCTCAACACACAACGATCTTACAAATTATCTTGAAATTGATGTTTGTTTTACCTTTTATTTATGTTTTATTTTAACGATTGTATTCCTTGTATTTGATTTATTGTGTAAAAATATATATAAAAGATATTATGATATTTTTAATTATATTTTATGGTCATACATAAATTATAGTATTTATTTTTAAATTAATTTACTGAACTTAGTTTTATGACATTCTGTTTCTAACTACCCAATTTGAGTGGGAGAGTTCAATCCCCCGATTTCTCTACCACCACCAGATATTTTCACATGCCACATGTCATTTTACTTTACAGGCTTTACAGGAAAATTTTGTAATAGTACCTACTCAGTTTTACACTTTTCCCTCATATTTCCTCTCTTTTCATAGATCTAAATTAGTCTATACACTAATAAGACTTTTTTCACCATAACAAAAGATATACCATTATTAAAAGCCCTAATTCTGACCAACAATTAGGCTCGGGCTCCACACGCCGCTATACGAATAGGAACAATAAAATCTTTGTTTCTTTGTATAGTGATTAATGTTTCATCAGACTGGTTCCATTAGGTTAATTCTAGCATATTCAAAGGTAATATGGCGGACGGTGATGTACGATTGTATACGGTTGCTTAGATTCTATTTGAATATCTACTGGTAATAGAATAGTATTAATAATAGGTGAGAATAGGAAGAATGTCATCGTAGTGCAATGGAATATCTTAACTGTTTAACTGTAAACGATGGTTGTGGATTCGATTCTTAGTTAAAGAATTAATTATTTTGATTTTACCGCGTTTTTTACCGTAGTTACTTGCTTGAATCGCGGCGTTGAGGTCCGCCAATCTACACGTAACTCCTCGCATTTGGGTGGAAAGAGTTAGTCGTTCGTTTGTCTTGTCTCTTTCAATAAAAAGATATTTATATAGGAGCAGTTTTAGGTAATTCTTCACATGATGTTACTCTTCATTATTCTCAAAATAAATATTTTACTATAAAAATAAAGATATAAGCTCTTGGCTCATTAAAAAGTAAATTATACTTCTTATACGTTTTTCATGTTTGACCTTTTTATTCTATGGTTTTATTTATAATTTGTCAGAGTATAAGCCGTGTTTTTCTTTTAAATTAAAATATTTTTGTTTCTGGCAAGTAAATTTGTTAAATGTTTCACTTTTAATTACGCAATATCTTAAAAAATATAGGCAGATGACGTTTTTTACAGGTTACACCGACCAATACTCTACATAAGTGGGCAAAATTACACTTAAGAAAATGAAAAAAAAAACAAACAAACAAAAATAACTGATAAGTACCTACATTCAATTTCCAAAAATCACACTTACAAAATTTATTAAATCAACAAGTTCATCAATCGAAGACTCAGACCAAAGAAAAATAATATGACTGTAAATATATTTATTTCACACAGAAAAAAAGCTCTTTTCACCTACAAAATAAAACTCATTTTTGGGTGAGAGAAGATGGAAACTTTGGGAACCATGTTTAAAAGTTACCGCCATGAAAAATGCAAGTTTTCGTTCGTACTTAGAGAAGTATCGCGTGACGCATGATGAATGGAGGACCCTCTTAAGGCTTGAAACTTAGCAACTTTGCTTGAATAAATATGGGGCATGTCACACTAAGCCCCTGGGGCTGTTAGGGGAATGTTAAATGGTTATTGACAGCTGGATGTGGGTAGCAATCAAATTATATGTGATAAAATTTAAAAACAAATAGTTTTAACGGTACGCAGTGGGAATCTAGTGTTACGACACTCCGTGTCCCACTTTCCGCCGAATTCTCCAAGCATTGCTCGTTGAGTGGCGTAACTCAACGCCACGTTTTGCCTCATTATAAAAACAAAAGCGACAAAATGAAAATATATAATATTTCATTCCCCCAAATGGAAATCGAATTCACAACCGCTAGTAATACTAACTTTAGTTTTTTATATATATTTTAAGCACAATCATTAGGTCCATATTACCTACAACAGAGATAAAGAGTAGTTTATACTCTGTAAACTATGTCCCTGTTATCAAAGAGCACAAAGACCTAATGAAACTGTGATATAACTTGCAAAATATTATACACACTGTCCAAAACTTACACCGAGTTTATTTTACCACTAATTTATATGAGAAATCTTATTTATTTAAATGATTTTATCAATGTTTATTACTTTATCTTTTAATTTATGTAAGTATGTATTCTTTTATTTTTTAGTAGTATATGTATGTAATTATATTGCTTCTAATAAATTCTAATAATAAAATTTGTTATTGCTTTAATTTGTATTCTTATAATACATTTTATTTTATAATTTGATTATTCAAGCCAGTCGTGGCGCAGGAGCACAAGCGTGTGACTGTGAATGCGACAGGTTGTGGGTTCGATTTCTATTCGAGGAAATGAAATATTTAATTGAACCCACAAAAGTAGGGCTGTAGTCCCTGGTTAACATTGCTTTGCGGGCTATCTACCTACATTTTTATATAAATAATAAATATTAAACATAATAAGCTTATCCGTTTAAGTTTGAACTCTTGAAACAAATATTTATAGATAAGCCAGCTTTATTATAACGTTTCCGCGAGTCATCTCTTTCAATACGTCCATTAGCTCTGAGTTAATTAATTATAGCATGGCTCTATACTTAATTGTTATAATATTTGTGATGAAAATTTAAAAAGCAGATTTCTTATGCCTACTATAGCTTGAAGCTTTAGTAGGCATAAGAAATTTAGTGCTAAGACACTCCGTTCCCCACAGTTCGTCTCGGAGTGAGAGACCGTTGTCTCTCTTCCGAGTAGGAATCGAACTCACAACCTATAGTAAGCTAAAGATTGGTATAGTTCTAAAAAAAACTGCTTAAATAGCGAAATTATCAGATATTAAATCAGTAATATGACACGTACAAGCTCTTAAGACAAGTTTTCCTTATATATATATGGGGATATAGGCACTGTGTCAATATATAAGAATATTTCATGTTTATTAACTTTACTCTGCACCCTATGTAGAAGGGTAGGCAGAGGGAAACTTGTGTTAAAACAGTCTGTTCCCCCTGCGTCACCTACTTTTGGAGATATTGCGTGTTAAGGGGGGAAAATGAAGCCCGCGCTTTGTTTATATGTCTTGTCTTTATATGAAAGTTCCACTAAAAACTACATCGATACCAAATACCAATATTTCTCTTATTAATTAGATTTATAGGGTGGTCAATAATAAAGCCTATAAGAAAATATAGTAAATTTATTACAAAAAGTGATATGTATACAACATAATAGTAACGTTACATAATGTGTTTTTAAATACTTCTATAACTAAGTTAATAATTCGATGATTAGAGTTTAAACAACTTTTATGAACTAACAGACTTTTACAAAACAATAATAACAATTATAATCTTATAGCAAGCATAAGCAAACATACTTTCTACTCGACTTTTGTGTTGAGATGCGTAATACAACGCTGCGTTTTGTCTTACCATAAAAAGAAATATATATTTCGGTCGAATGAGAATTAAACCATCGAGTTTACAGACAGATGATTTCTTAATACTTATATGGAATGCCTAGGAATTATATATTCATTTCTTTTTATACATCAATAATATAAAACAATAAGACAATCAATAAACTTCACAAAATTGCACTTATTCGAGAGTAACAACGTAATAATGTTGATCAGAATACCTCCAGAAACAAGTAAGAATTCAGAATTCGGCGGAAAATGGAGAATGGAGTGTAACACTCACTTTGCCTACTCTGCTGTTTGCGGGTTACAGCGTGAAACTGATTTAATTTCTATATTGTATTCTTTTTTGCACACAATAATTTTTTCAATTATATATTTTTTTCTACTTATTAATTATACAAGAATAAGTGACCAAATAATGACCAAGTTGCGTAAAAATAAACTTGTGACGTCACACCGTCCGACTTGCCCGGAACGACGTAGCTTTAATAGTACTTATTATCTTATTATTAATTGCTTGCATTTTACAAGCAATATTTTCTTTTCATTACACGATGTTTGTTTTCTTCGCATAGAAAAATTCTATACATATTATGTTGTTTCTATGCAGCGATCTCGATGTGACGTCACAGACGAGTGGGCGAACTTGGTTCAAAATAAATTAAGTTGCTAACAGCTTAATAATAAAACAATTTGGAATTTGGCGTCGATAAATGTGCTAGCATGCATGTAGTGCGGGGGAGTGTGATCAGATCTGATAATATTTGCATTTCAGATTCTGTTTCCTTCAGAACTCTTGGTGAAGGTGAGACTTATAAATATCTTGGAATGTCTGAAGCATTGGGTATTAATGAGCGGAGCATAAAGCAATTGGTGAAGGAGCGTTTCTTTAGCCGCCTGAAAAAAGTGCTTGGCAGCCTTTTATCTGGTGGCAACAAGGTACGTGCTTTCAACGGTTGGGTTATGCCGCTTTTAGCCTATACTTTTGGCATTGTAAGATGGACACAGACTGAGTTAGACTCCGTAGATCGCCAAATACGTAAATTGTTGACGACATACCGAATGCACCATCCGCGTTCGTCTGTAATGAGACTGTATATCCCGCGTAAGTGTGGAGGTCGTGGCTTTTTGAATGTCAAGAACCTCCATAACCACGAGGTATGCAGTCTTAGAGAATATTTTCTCAAGATTGACGTGGATATACACAAGGATGTGGTAACAGTTGACAAAGGCCTTACTCCTCTTTCCTTGGGCAAAGAGAACTGGCGTCGGCCTGTAGTACTTACTACTTCTGATTGCATGGCTGTATGGAAGAGCAAGGAGCTGCATGGTAGATTCCATAGAGCCTTAGTGGGCCAGGACGTGGATACTGTTTCATCATTATCTTGGTTACAATTCGGGGATCTTTTCGGAGAAACTGAAGGTTTTGTCTGTGCAATTATGGACGAAGTTATCAAGACACGGAACTACCAGAGACATATTATGAAAGATGGCACTATCGACATCTGCCGGGCGTGTCATCGACCTGGGGAGTCCCTCAGACATATTGTCTCTGGTTGTTCTCATCTTGCTAATGGCGAGTATTTGCATAGACACAATCAAGTAGCCAAGATAATACACCAGCAACTTGCTCTTCAATATGGCCTTGTAGAATTGGAGGTGCCTTACTACAGGTACAATCCCATGTCTGTTCTTGAAAATAGCTGTGCTTTGCTCTACTGGGATCGGTCTATTATTACTGACAGGTATATTGTTGCCAATAGACCTGATATAGTACTAGTAGACCGAGCGGCGCGCCGTGCAGTGATTGTTGACGTTACTATCCCACATGATGAAAATCTCGTGAAGGCCGAAAAAGAAAAACAATCTAAATATTTGGACCTAGCCCATGAGATTACCGCCATGTGGGATGTCAATGCGACTATCATTGTGCCGATAGTGGTTTCGGTTAACGGTTTAATAGCGAAAAGCCTCGACCAACACCTTAAGAGGCTATCGCTTAGCTGTTGGATCAAGAACCGGATACAGAAGGCAGTATTACTTGAGACGGCACGTATTGTGCGGAGGTTCCTCTCTCTGGAGCCCTAGCCACCGATGGCTTGGACCCTTGTCCCGCCCTCGGAAGAGTGGTTTTTTTATATTTTTAAATGTATCTTTTTTATAATAATTTATATTTAAAAATGTAAAATTGATTCACTAATTTAATAAAAGTATATTCTAGAAACAATTTTGATAATACGACTTCTAATTTCCGTTGGACATTATGATAATAAAATGTTTACAAATCACGAAAATAACGAAGTTTCCTGTTATGAATTCTCTTCCTCACATAAATTCAATGTAGTACATAATATAGAGAGTCGCGCACAATATACATAATATTAAAAGTAAATTTTGATAAAATCTCCGAAAACTAATAAACACAAACTTCACTAACTGCTTCACCAATCGAATAAAGAATCGATTCACTAATTGTGTCACTAAGCAAGTGTCTACAGTTCGTCTCTCCTGCTTCTCCGTAACGCGAGGTCGTCGTGCTGGAACCAGGCGGCGTATACGCGCGCGGGTTCCGGGGACGAGTGGCGGTGGAAGGACACGGGGCGGTCGCGCGCTAGCACTTCCCGGGGGTAGTCCTGCGGTCGTGCCTGTTGATTTTTCATATTATCATATAGATAAGTAGCTTGTTGCCGTCATGGTGCCGTAAGGCAGCGTTCGACTGTAAACGCGAAGGTTGTGAGCTCGATTCACACACGGGAGAGTAAATATTAAATTAATTTCATTTCCGCGCTTTGTCATCCAAAGCGCAGTGCAGAGCTTCGCCATTCAATATGAAATGTCTCGAAAATTAAGCTGAAAGTTTGGAACGAAGTGTCTTATCAGTAAGGTCCCTCCTGCTATAATAATATACAGGTTGAAACGTGAAGTTAAACGATAAATAATATTTATTTATTTGATACTTTAATTACTAAGAAAATGATATCAATGAGAAATCGAAACTTAAAACTTCATACCTTCTCCTAAATAAAAAGACATTATTAACTCCAACTACCTGATGGAATAGCGGTGAGTGTGTCATGGTGACATTAAGCACGTGCATGGCGCACGCGCCCAGCGCCATGTCGTCAGGCGCGGAGGGCGCCGCGCACGCGCACGTCGACAGTGCGCGCGCCGCCCGCACGCTCAGCGCGGTGCCGCCGCCGCCCGTTATGTAGTCGTAGCCTTGGGTATTTCAGATAATAATACAATTACATATTAACGGCGTTGAGTTCCGCCACTCAACACGCAATGACTCGAAAAATTCGTCGAAAATTTCGAAAGCGGATTGTTTTCACACTAGGTTCCCTCTGCCCACTATATATTAGAGAGAAGTAAGTTAGCTGTTTATGAGACAGTATATATGGCTTAACCCTAAGCCGCATTTTTTTTTCACTGGCCCAGAGAAATATTTTTTTATATAAAATACCATAGTAATTATAATAAATCCAATAATAAAAAACACATTTGTAATGAATCCAATGTTTTTAAAATTATATCAATAATATTAGGGAGGATTAGAAAAAAACAGATGGAAGAGGAAATTAAAAAAATATTGGTACAAATACATATAAAAAGTACTAAATAAAAATACAAATTAATAGAGAAATCTAACCTTTGGACGCAGTCTCCTTTTTTCCATAGCCGTAGCCATATCTTTCACCGAGAACCGTAATGTCAGAGCCTCCTCTATAGCAACTCAATACTTCACATAGTCTTTGTACTCTTAAAAATGAAACAAAAACACATCATTACGAACTCATATACCTACCTAAAGTTAAAAATATAATGATGTATACAATTTTTGTTCATACTCTATAACAAAATAAAATAAATAAATTCATAATATCCGTACATTTAGGATATATTAGAAATAAAACAATAAAAATATGACTATTTAAAGTATCCTGATATTTCTCAGAAAGCATAAACAAAAGAATAAATAATAAATATCTATATCACAACTTACCCCAAAATAGTATCATCATCTGCCAAAAATATCCATTTAATATTGGGTAACTTCTCAACCCTTTTGACAGCTTCCTTTAAAATAGTGACAGTTTTCAAACAATGACCCGTTTTGGTGTTTGGCACTCCAATGTCGATTGATGGAAGATTTGGATCTATAGAAAGTACACATCAAAGTCTAAATAACTGAGTTAAATATTAACGACAAAATATTACAATTCCAGGACAAAACATTTAAGCCCGTACGTCCTACTAATAGTCTTAGGGCCATTGTCTTTCAGGCTATACATTCAACGAATTGCCTAAGATTGATTTATGGTTCAAACTTTATACCCCATATTTATTGAGAAACTGGTGTTGAGACTTCTCACTCTCAAATATCCACTAAATATTTCGAAACATCGCCATGTCTAATTAGTGGCGGAAACCATTACTGCGCTTTGTCTTGCCAGAACGGGGATATATAGAAAAAATATTTATTATATCTGTTCTACTGCACCATGAGGGCCAAAATCTGCAACGGAGATAAATGGTTCAAATCCAAAGCTAGATACAAGTAGTCTCACCAGATGGTCTAACATCTTCCATCACCTATGAACTCTGATTTATCAATATTTGCTACTATTTAACTGACGAGTAGATTAAAAGCTGAGCCAAAATATCCAAATATATAATTGAAACTATCTCAATTGCGCTACGACATTTATTTTAAATGCGGTGTTGGGTTCCGCCATTCAGCGCTCAATGACTCGAAAATTGGGCACAAAGTGGGAAACATTTCCCGGAGTGAAAATTGAATCACAACCACTGCGTTTACAGTCGAACTTTGTCCCACTGCACCATATTGGCTTTAACAAATATTAGTCTTAATTTATTCAGTTTGTTGTGTTACTCATTTAAAAGAACGTAAACTACACTCTTCACCTAATGTCAAAATGACCTAAACTGCAAAATAACGATGTGCTTTGAAACACTTTCACAGAGTTAATATACTGTCGTTATTGTTAGTATTCAGAGTTTTTTCTATACGAATGGTATCAATAGAAGCAAATTAACAATTTACTATTAGTTCGTCTATATGTTACAGATTGCGTGTTTTGGACGACTCTTTTTTGAGTCAGGATAAGTTTTAAATTAAACTCTTAAACCACATATCTAGTATTATTACTATATTTAGTATTATATATACAAGTATATGTGGAAACTCTACATTTCAACACAACACAAATGTGTAAAAATCGCAATCTATTTAAGAAAAACTAGAACTAAGATGCACTGGACTTAGTGTTTAGTTCACTCTTTTTTCGCTTTCTAACAATTTTAGTTAACAGAGCTACTATAAATAAAATTAATTAAACTACACGAACAAACACAAAGCAAAAATCTAGTTTCATTTAACCATCGATACAAAAAAAATGTGCAAATTTCACAATAGATATTACTAACGATAGCCTGAACCGCCAACTAGTTGAAGTGGGGGAACTTTTACAAAAGGCCCATTGAAAGTCCCGGCATCAGCCAATTTCATATTATCATACCAATACTATTATAGAGAGGAAAAGTTTGAATAATATTTATCTGTTTGCTTATAAATTATGGAGTTTGCTTGAAATTAATGTGCTTTGAATATGAAATAGGATATTGGGGGTTAGCTATGATTTGTGTGGTGGAAATTGAAAACATATTTATAAACATTTAGAATTTCGCTTCGTGTATATCTTCATTTATATGAGGATATTTGTATATGTCGCGAAATTGAAGTTTCGAGAAAAATTAAGTGACGGTTAAGTATGTATTTTTACTATACCCACCAGCCACATCGCTAAAGAATTGCAAATGCGTCACTTGTTTGCCCCAAGTTTTCTTTACCACTTTGGCTCTAGTCGAGTGAAAGCCACTCCATGTCTTCACAGCGAAGTAGATCGTATGTTCTGGTATTGGGTTTCCCTGTAGAGGTTAAATTTTATATATAAACGGCGTGGGAACGTAGGAACCTAGTACTAACAGACTCCGTTGCCATTAAAATAATTCCGTTCCTCACTTTCCACCGAATTTTGGAAGCATTGTATGTTACCAGAGCGACGAAATGCAAATATTAAATATTTCATTTCCTCAAGTAGGAATCGAACCCACACCATATCGGTGAAAATTTTTAAAACTGTAATAAACACTGAAATTTGAATAAAATGTAAAAGTTTTTCCCCGTTGAAACTTTTAGGTTACGTTTAAGAAGCTTAGGACGAAATTGAAATTCAAAACGTCTCTACATTTTTATCAACACTAGAGAAAAGCGCTAAAGCTGCGAATGGAAATGTACTAACAATTTTCTTAATTTTTTTTTCTTTTTCCTTTTCTTTAGCTTCACGCTGTAACCTGTGAAAGACGGAGGGAACTTAGTGTTCGGTCGCTCTATCTCCCACTTCAAGTCATGATGTGTTAAGTGGTAGTGCTCAACACCGCGCTTCTTTTTTCTTCGGCTTTCGTAAATAAAAATATTGCTTTACCCTGAATGCGAATCGAACCCACAACCGATCGTCCCACCCTCTTTATCAGAAAATAGTCTAGCGACATACTTTTACAAGAATATATCATTTCTCACATTTTTTAAAGAAAAAAACAACATAATGCAAAAAACAAGCAAGACAGAAATTAGCAAGCACGAACGAACCATGCATAAAACTCACACATATATCAAACTGACGAGGATATGTCGCACAATTATCTCCAGAAACCACACAAAAACTCAAGTCCGGTGTTAGTAAAGGACCCGGGTTGTCTTTGCTACCGTACACCAGCTGCGCCAGTTCAAAAGCTGGGTCAATTGAGAAGTCAGCTTCTAATTTGATCTCATCATTTTCTATTTGGTTGAGTAGTCTGATGACGAAGATTTTTATGCTATTTATAGAAGGTTCAGGATAATTGCGAAGACCAGGTTTTTCTAATAATTATCTTTTCTAGCTATCTAAGGTAAATACTTCCAAAGCACTAAATACTTCTGCGTTTGGTTTGTAAAGGTAATTATTAGAAATACCCGCTTTTCGGAATCACCCGAATGCACAATAAATATTATGAAGATTAGTAGCAGATATCTACTCGACTCGACTACTTGGAGCATAAATTTAGATTATGAAATATTTTTAGATTAAGAGGAAAATATGAACCAATTTCAACTTTTCTCAATGCATAAAGATATATTCAACTCGTCAATATACTTACGTATCCATTAATTCTATCCTCATAGCGAATCCGCTGGCAAAATGAGGATAGACGAAACCACCATCCTCTTCCAAATCCTCGTAATAGGCAAAGTGGTGTATGATAGTGGGTTCATCGTCACTTAACGGGTATCCTATCCACATTGTATCCTAAAATATATTCTAGATTTGTTTATTTTATGAAACACGCCCCCTATTGCAAGGGATACAGGAGGTCTCATACAATATCTGTTTTAAGGAAATGTCCTGAATAGTACTTTAAATAGCTTCAAAGAAAGAGCTTATTTTACAACGTTTCAATGGGTGAAACAAATATTAAATTATTAATAGAAAATAATACCAAAATTAAAAAAATCGAAAACGAAAAATACCTTCACGAAAAAATTCTCATAAATACGTATATCAAAACAAAGTTACCAACATGCTCGTCCGCCGACGCCAGGGCTTCAAAAAGTTTGGTACAACGTACAGCTGTATGGGGCTCCACGAATAGAATCCATCTGATTTCACGATTTGCCTTGTATTTTAATACTAGCGGCTTGAGCAATGGTATTATAGTCCAAGCACCAGGCAGTGGAAAGTCTTCGTGGGTTATGTGGAGTATTGGTTGACGCTAGGAAATATTGTAAGATGTATAAATAAAGTTATTAAAAATATTAAAAAGCAGCCTAAAAAGTTATTGCTAAAAAAGCTATTGTGCCGCAGTGCAAGCGTGTGATTCTAAGCGCAACGTTTGTGAGTCTACTCCCACTCTGGAAAATGAAATATTTTCATTTCCTTACTCTGGTGTTAAGTTACTTGTCACTTCCACTATAATTCGGAAAACTGAGGAACGGAGTGTCTTGACAGTAGGTTCCCTTTATCTACCCTACTATATGCGAAGTACAACGTGAAGCTGAAAAGTATTTATGAAAAATCGCATCTTAAAAAGCATAAAAATTGATAATTATTCATCAAAAGTATATTTAATACACAGAAATAAAGCAGAATATGAAAAATTAAATTGGAAATATTATACTGTGGAAAATATAAAATTCGCAAACAGTTATCTTTGAGAGGCTTTATTTGAGTCAAGTAATACGATACGCGTACAACTGTACATGAATATCAACCATAAAACACATGTTTGACTGAGGAAAGTATTCATAATAATATAAATAACGCTATTTATTTACTTTTCCGGTATAAAGCTAAAGAAATACGATTTTTCTAAAACAGAGTCAAACTTTAAGCCGTCGTGGCGCAGCAGCACAAGGGTGTGACTGTAACGCGACTGTTGTGGGTTCGATCGCACTCGAGGAAGTGAAATATTTATTTACCATTTATTCGCTCTGGTGTCGAGGCAAAACGCGGCGAACTCAATTCTGCCTCTCAAAACGCAATGCCTCCAATTTCGCAATTCGGCAGTAAGTGGGGAACGGAGTGTCTCAACACTAGGTTCCCTCTGCCTACCCTGCTGTGTGCAAGGATAGTGCGTAAAACTGATTTTTTTTTTCTAGAACAGATAACATATTATAAAAAAATTGAATAATGGCACGTCGATGATTCTTTTATATAGCTTGATCCATTAATAGATATCGCTGTCAAGAGTTTTAATTGTAGCGATGATCATTATTTTCTAGCATTTTTTTTTAATGATGCCATCATAACACAGCTCTGACGTCAACGACAGAACGCATTGGTTATAAATTGCAAAAAAAGACTTTAAACGGATACGGAATTAGAAATAAAATGTTTTAACGAATTCGAAATTCACATATCGTTGCTTTATAATTTAAAAAAAAAAAAGGTTTATCATAAAGTATAGCCACAGTCTATAATAATTTTATTATTGTCTTTATTGAGAGCTAGTTCTATAATCCCTATTACTTAACGTTATTTCTTAGAAATACAATTTTAGTCGAAACATAAAGAGAAATTTAATATTTATAATAAAATAAATAAATTATACGAATAGTTAAATATTGTTACGTCCCTAAACCGTACCTACTGGTGACAGTTTTAGTGAAGTGAATAATAAACGAACACTGCGACAGTTGGACAAATTTACCAAAATGTAGAGTACTACTAAGTTAATAAAGTTGACAGAATTTTAAATGGTCGTAAGAAAACTGGACTAGCATGACTTTTAGAAGGGCAAAATATTATGCACTTAGAAATTATTAAAATATATTATCATTTTATTTTATGTTGTATCTCGCACATAGCAGGGTAGGCAGCGGATGAGCGGTAACTTGGGAACCTAGTGTTAAAATACGCTGTTCCCGTTAAGACATTTTCGTTCCTTACTTTCCGCAGAATTGTCGAGGTATTGCGTGTTGAATGGCGGAAATGAACGCTTTACCTCGATACTAGAGCGAAAAAATGACCCCAGTGGTAATCGAACTCACAACCGTCGCGTTTACATCGTAATCCTGCGCAACGACGGCCAGAAATCCAAACTATCGACTTTTAAATAAAATCAGTTCTTTTACATAAAATATACCTTTTCTATTCCAAACACCTGGTTCTGTATGTCATGTTTGAGGCGTGTTGCAACACTGGCGTGATATGGCTCTGGTTGACTGACAATTGTAAATATAACGTTTCTTGAATCTGAAACAAAAAATAAATTACTTCTTAAGGAAATAAGCTTTTCCTTCGCCTTCTTGTTCTTTACTATCATCTCTAGAGAACATATAAAATTAAAATCTCCAATCGTGTAATTTAAAAAAACAATTAAGGTTAATGTTAATTTTTAATTTTTTATCTAATTATGATTATTCAATTTCGAATTATAAATTTTTATTTCATCAGTTGCAAGCAATGTCTGGAAAATTTTACAGTAAGAAGATAACTAAGTGTCTAAACTCAACACTAGACCGTTCCTTTGCCTAGCCTGCAAAAAGCGGAAAACAGCGTGAAAAAAAATCTACATACCCATACAACTATATTAACACCATAATATATCAAAGTAAATGCGTGAACCGTGTATCATTAATGTTTACCTGGTGTGATCGGGATAACGACATTATCGTCAAATTATGACAAATAACCTCAGCGGGCGTCGAGGGTGTCATCAATCAGGGGTTGGTTTCACGCGTCATGACAATTAATCTGGTATATGAACTTAAGGGGCGAATATTGATGTATTGGTCTAGTTGTGCCTCCCTACTTCTGATGGAAATCAATATTGAAATCAAACTTTTTGAGAAAGAAATTGGACGAAACCGAATATTAATAATCTATATATGTTTGTAAAAATATTTCGATACTGAGTGACTGACAGACAACACACAGTCAATATTACTATAGATACCTAGCTACCTAGGTAGGTTAGTAAGTGTGTGGGAACACTCAACGGGGGTTTTCTTAAATTGTTACGGGAACAGGCGAAGACAGGATTTTTCCACTTCACTACACTACTTTGGTATATTTATGGCAGCACTGTACTTTGTTTTGACTATCGTTGATATTGGTTATGTTGTAGATATCAAAGAGTAAGAAGCATTTTTGCTGTATATCCCAGTAGTATATATATAGATAAATAACCTTAACAGTAATGTACTCTAAGTCGAGGGTACCATCAATCAAGATTGATTCTCAACTTCATGAGAACTCATCTGGGACATAGTCTCGAGAGACGTAGGTATATTGATGGGTAGATTTAGTTACAGCATGGGGTTTATTGACTTACTGTCCCATTGATCGAATATGGTAAGTAGACATCGCACATGGCATGTTTCTGGTCGTAATATATTCCTTGATATACGAAAATTCAATTTATTTCTCACATAGTGTAGTGATATTTTATTCATGTTTTTTCTTCCTCTTTTACAATGGTAAATTTTGAACATAAAATTAAAAATAAGAAAATAAATTCATATTTGCAATATGAATTCGACTCCTTTCTTAAAGCTAGCCGTAAAAGCTAGCACTTTATAAAAGTAGTACTTTACGGTCAGATATTATCATTTAAGAAATAAAAAAATCTTGAGTAAACACATCTATACGTAGGGCGCACATGAATTATTCAACAGCTAATAACCTCGGCCAAGTTCCGTGCAATTTAAAAGTTGGTGAAATGATTTATGGTAAAGAAAGTTCGCGTGAAATTGACATTGTCAATATGTTACGCGGTAGGCTGTCATTTTAGATTTGAGTTTTTTAGAAGTTTCCTCCTCCTCCGTGTGTTCTCCATACGAGGTGATATTGGCGAAGTGATTAGTGTTCAGCTGGCACGTTCGCTGTATGTGAACAGAGATAGAACAGAACAGAAATCATTTTCAGAATCAGAATAAAATATTTGTTTGAGGCTAAATACGCCTCAAGATTTAAAATTTTAGTTGCTATCGTCTGCAAATAAATTAGATAAGAATTTACATTTACCATGTTACTGAAATATGATAAAATGTTTAATCATACCATTATTAAATAAATATAGACATATTTAAACACAGTCCAAAAACGCCACATCATAAAACCATCAAACAACGTCCTAATATCCGGTTGACCCGCGATCACCGATCGATCAGTTTCGATCTGACGCTTATTAGGAGCACTTCCGCCCTCTCATGAAGCAATGAGACTTTAATGTGTCGCACCTCCAGCCCTGCATTATTCATGGGTGCTGGATGCCTTCAGGATTTATTCTGTCGGATTTCGCTTTCAAAGATAGGCCGGTCGCGGATAAAGAGAATGAACGTAATGTTCCGAGAGTGATAAAGTGACTTTTCGTTTTATTTGCACACAGATTTATTTATGGGCGAATGTTATGCAGCGTATATTGAGAGATAGTTTTTCGATTTTTTGAAGAAAAAGGCGTATTGGGTTTTGGATACAGACAAGAGCGATAAAGGGCAATTCTCAAAAATAGATATTAGTATAGTAAATGTAAGGTTCTGTTCCGTATGTAAGTAACCATACAATTCATTAATTCATTATAGTATAGTAGTATATTCAATAGTCCACATTTTAGTTAACTACTTAACAATGTATAAACAATTAAGTCAAAACCAATATTGGTGACAAACACGCCGCCCGCCAAGCCGACATGACTGTCATCGGGCCCGTAACGAATTCACTGCATGAATATTATATTCAATTGCCGAATTGAAATCAATTTTGTTCAATTCCGCTGAAACTTTTCCGACTGGATCGTGGATAAGGTGCAAATAGCGTTTGGGAGCATTAATAATTCGGATCCATCGCACCAAATGGACGGATTCTATTCGAAACCTAGAGGGATTACGGAACTGTGGATGGAAGTAGCGAGGAGTCACGTTGAATTGTCTATATTTTTTAATGGAATTTTTCAGTTCCATTTTCTATGGATTGGATTTTCGGTCATAGTTCGATTCGATTTCGATTAGTCGAGATATTAGCATCGTTTTTGTTTTAGTTTCACACTATTATCGCAAATCGCAAAATAAAGACCTAAATAAATAGTAGCACTTATCTGCGGCTTTGTCTCTTTTATTAAATAGAAATAACCTAAAAAAAGCTAAAGCCCAATTTCTACTGTGGGGACGGAGCGGGCCCATTAAGGACTATGATGACTTCTGAAAATTAGTCGAACGAAACAGAAACAGTTGAAATTAACTCGCTAGGTTTAGGGGGCGAAGTAATCTAATTACAAAATACAAAACTCTTTATTGGTGTAAATGTAAACCTATTTTATTTAAAAAGAGTCCATTCCGTCTAAGGCTTTAAAGGAATGTATATACATGACACATTCATTCAGTGCATAACTCTGACTACAGATGCACATTTAACCACTATATAAAACCACAGTTCAATGCTACTCAATTATAAACTTACCACCACCAAAAATATTAATCAAAAACCAAATCACCAAACCTCAAAGAAAGTTTGCATTTCCAAGCAGTATGCGACTAAAACGTTCCACTACCATTTCCATTCCCAATTGCACTCAAATGTCCTAAAAACCTCCCTACATAGGACACTGTCTGCCATCGTCTACATTTTCACGAGGAGTTTGAAGCGCACACATCAATAATTCGGGACAAATTCAGTTGAATCCCGTGGGAATGCATCCGATACGGCGTCGCGTAGGTAAGAACAAATTATACCGATATAAGGCTAATGCTACTCAAGATGCGCTAGTGTTTACTTATTTAAAACATATACATAGATGTTATATTTTTTAATAGGGGCACGATATCCCGTCTCTCTATTAAAAAATAAACTTAGTAAATAAAGGCCGGAATTGAGTGTTAAGTGGAGGGACTCAACGCCGCGTTTTGCCTCGACAATAATGAATGAAGAATAAAGAAATGAACATTTTAAATATTTCATTTCCCCGAATGGGAATCAAACCCCAACCTGCCGCGTTTCCCCGTGTACCACGAGTGACCACGTTTCTTAATTAGTATTTTTAATAATAATTTAGTTTTTACTTAATATCCTCATTTCTATTAATGCATCATAATTATTTAATTTAATTATTACCAGAACAAATCAAATAAGATATAAACCAATCAATTATTATATAACTTATGATTTCTAGAAAACCATTTCAATCCAACATTCGATTTACAAAGCAAAATAACATTGTATTGTAAAAGCAAACCAGCTTTGCTCATCGAGTCGAGTCCCGAAGTTAAAATGTAATAAGAGATAGCGTGTTTCTTGAAATTCTGTTCAAAAACCTTAATACCCATATATACGTACCATGAAATATTGAATATTTTCATTTCCTCGCTTTGGAAACGAGGCAAAACGCGGTGTTAAGTTCCGTCACTCAACGCGCAATGCCTCAACAATTCAAGGTGGTGGAAGGTGAACAATTTGAACATAATAGTGGCTAAGCCTCGTGGACCAGATCTCCGACTATATTGGCGATAATCGTGTATGTCGTGATGATCTGTATGTTATTTTTGATGTATAAAACTCAAATGACTATACCAATACAAGATGAAAATTTCAAATAACAAAGCATGGTATCTTTTATCAGATTTAAGTTTCCCATTCGATTGAACGAACACTGGATGCAATCAGTTGCCATTTGTTCTTTGATTTCTCTACCGAATTTTGCAATTGAAAGATATTTGAAGTGAATATTTGGGAATTGTTGTACAAAAATCAAATAAAAATGTGTATAATTTTTTTTATTTTCAAGCATTTCGTAATATAATAATAGACAGAAACTAATATGTTAACTGTCTGCATATTTATTGTATACTAGCGGACGCGCGCAGCTTCGCTTGCGTATTTAGGGGTGAATTCTAAAAAACCACGAAACATGTGTTCAATGAAATATTTTTAAGAGTCTAAATTTCAAATTTTATAAAAATCGGTGGCGATTTAAAGATTTTTCCATACAAACTTTCAACCCCTTATTTCCACCCTTAGGGGGTAAATTCTAGAAAACCATGAAACACATGTTTAATTAAATATTTTTAAGAGTCTAAATTTAAAATTTTATAATAATCGGTGGCGTTTTAAAGATTTTTCTATACAAACTTTCAACCCCTTATTTGCACCCTTAGGGGGAGAATTCTAGAAAACGATGAAACATGTGTTCAATTAAATACTTTTAAAAATCTAAATTTCAAATTTTATAAGAATCGGTGCCGATTTAATTTTTTTTCCATACAAACTTTCAACCCCTATTTCACCCCTTTAGGATTAAAATTTTTTAAAATCCCTTCTTAGTGGATGTCCAGACTACAAAAGTAAACATCTGTCCAAATTCCACGTTTCTACCACCAGCGGTTACGGCTATGCGTGCGTCTTACCTCAGTCAGTGAGGACAAGTCCTTTTATATATATAGATTGTGAAAATCTAATGAAATAAATGAATAATTTGAAAATTGTAGGTATTTATATTAAAATTGAGTTCGTCGTAGCGAGGGGCACAAGCGTTCAACTATAACCACGACGGTTATGGGCACGATACCCACTCGGCGAAATGAAATATGTTATAAGACTTTGACTTTGACAGCGTCAAGCTAAAAAATAATACTATTGTCTTACTTCTCCATACAATGTGACATTGGCGAAGTGATTAGTGCTCAACTGGCACGCTCGAAACCCCATAAATTAAGAACTGAACTAAACTTTTGCGTTAAAATGAATCAGACATCATAAATTTAGGTTACATCTTCACATCTAGTATAAGGAGGAAGATACACGTGAAACAAAAAAAATGACTTAACTTCAACGAAGTAGGCAGAGAGAACCGTTCTACACTTCGCTTAAATTCGAGACACTACTAAATGACAGAACTTGACGCAACACTTTGTCTTTCTAACATCTAGAAATGAAACTTTGCCACGTTCGTTGGTTAAAAAACATACATATAAATGTACATGAATAACAACTGAAACCATATTTCATACAACGAAAATGACTAACAATATTTCATAAAATAACCTTCTATTACTTAATAATAGCTTGCAGACGTATTACATAGAATTATAGTAAAATATGTGATACCGCCCTATAACTTACGTATTGAAATAACCCTTATTTGGTTCACTTTTGTATTATATTCAGTAAAAATGACTGAAAAAAGAGTTATCGATAGTTTTAGTTAAAGCGGGTTAAAAGTTACAAAATGGAAATTATTGTAACCAAAATTATATAGCTTTGATTTAATTTAAATTATCGGGGCCAGCCGTGGTGCAGGGGGACAGGCGTATTACAGGTACAGGTTGTGGGTTCATTTTCCACTCGAATAAATGAAATATTTAAGATTTCTTCGCTAACATCTAACGAGATAAAGCGACGTTGAATTCCGCCACTCATCGTAATGCCTTCAGAATTCAGTAAAAAGTGGGGAACAGGAGTGTGTCATTGGGAATAGTGTCTTAACACTAGTGTCTTAACCTATTAGTTCTTGCGTATGAGAAATTAAATAATACAACTTTTGGCTTAAGATTTTAGATGATTAGATAAGCAGAAGCATAATTCGCCGTATCATGTATGTATAAAAGTGATTTCTCTCAAAATCTGAAATTCCTTGTGATATGTAGGGGACCACTATTAGAAGATTTCCTGAAATTCCTAAAGGAATCGGCAAAAAAAGGTATTTTACGTTGTAAAGGCAGTCCACGCAAATGAACTGTACCTCGTTAAGTATGACAATACAGTAGGTAGATACAGTAAATATATGTGAAAAAACAAAACAACGAGCATGCTATGTTTCATACTATACAGGTTTCATATAAACTCTATAGAAGAAACAACTGCGTAATGACGTCATTAAAAGTTACAGATTTTAATTATGAATATAGATATCTTCTATCTATATTTATATAAAACTATTCAGTTACTGAGGCCCTTATTTATGAACTGTTTTCAACTCTAAGATCGATCTTAAGAACGATCTCGAATTGCCGTTTCAATTCATAGTTTATGATTTATGAAAGAAGACGGTATCTCAAGATCGCAGATACAAATACGAGCCTAAGTGATTGACACAAAACGCACACGGAAATACGCGGCGTTGAACACTGCACATTTGACATATAGGCTGCTTGGACAGTGTTGCACTAAGAGGGAATTTCACAAAACTCCTATGGGATGAGGAAAAACAGAATTCCCCGTATGCACCTAGCAGGGCAGGTGGAGAGAACCTAGTGTTAAGACACTCCATCCACCAATGTCAGCCCAATTTTCAAGAGAAAATGGAAATAATTCATTCTGCCGAGTGAGCATCGCACCGACAAACAGTCACAGTTAGATCGTGTGCCACTGCACCACGACGAACTACTAAAAATGATTACTAGAATATGAAAAACATTTTACGGTAACGTCGTCATTCAACTTTATTTTAAAGTCTAGATAAAAGTCAATAACCTAAGGGTTTCCAAGCAACATAAAGTAAAATAAACTATCTTCACAACAAACAATAACTATGCGGCGAGACAAAACACACAGTGCCTTAAAACAAACGGCAATTCATATTATTCATACACTTCCATTCTGATATTATAAAGAGGAAGATTTTGTTTGGTCGACACTTCTCAAAAAAAAAAATCCTTACACGAGTGTAAACACTTCATATTTGAATTCTTCATAACTGAATTTTTATCGTAATCTATTCATACCATTAGTTATTAAACCAGGCGGGCGAAGCTGCGCGTAAACGCTAGTACATTATACAGCTATAAGACACTACTCTAACTTACTTGACAAACTGCATGTACTAAATTATTCAAGCGACGGCACTGAGGTTTTAAACTTTGACCCTTAGTTTTATAAAGAAAAATTGTAACCCACACGTCTCAGTGCTCTTTTATGAGTGGCTTTATAAGTTATTGCTGGTACACTCCTCTAAGAGTTCTTAGTTACTGTTCTACTGGAAAAGTTTCTCGAGGTAAAGGTGTTTTAAAAATTTTATGCATGCGTTTAAATTTTTCCTGTATTCAAACGGATATACAGCTAAGAACTAATATTAACTGAAAATCTTCAAAACGTTTATTTCACGCCTTGTTAGAGATGTTGGGAAGGTACACACACGATAGCTGTGTTTTTAAATTTTCTTTGAAATTTATTTTTTAAACATTTTATATTATTTTCGGGTTCGATTCCTACTCAGAGGAAGAAATAATTTTCATTTTCTAGCTCTAACCCATATGAGAAATAGTGCTAAGCAAAAAATAAATATTATCTAGGTATAGTATATTTAAAACATTTCTTTAATAACTAAACTTTCAAGCACTCACGGACAGCTTAATATCCATTTCAAGAACAACATGCAATAAGCGAGTCCGAAAATCCGCAACAACGACAAGAGGAATATCAAACAAAGGATGCACTCGCACCTACAGTGCTCGTACAAGACGATCTACTAACTTCCTGCTAAGTTGACAAAGTACACACTAAATTATGTAAGATACGGTAGCGAGGCTTTAAACTTGGTCCCTCGTAGAGGACAAACTGTTCTCACTTGGGTAGGGTTTTTCCAACTTTTTACGTAATAGTTGGACTCTATTTGAATATATTTAAAAAAATCAGAATTAAATGTCAACGGGAAGTACAACTAATAATAGTTCACAAAAATAATTTTATTTGGGTATTCATACTATTTTTGTATGAAATGAACTACAAATATAAGTTTGTAATGAAATATCTATAAATTTTCACTTCTTCGATTTTTCCCTTTATTTGTATTGTAAGTTCTGCACAATTTCATGCAAAATGCAACAAAAACGACGCATAAATGCTCATACCTTTTGATTCCATTAACTTAGAAGCTTGATTTTTTTCTCTGCTCCAAGTTACAGTAAGCCTGAATATGATCTCGAGATCATATGGTTCAGATCGAGGGTTCCGTTTTTAAGATAAGATACGGAATCCTATAATATTAACACCAGTGTGGTTCTGTTGGAACACGCTTGATGGTATATGTAGGTAATGTGTTGAGATATCGGTATTGCGGTGCTGATTCTGCTGCTGATTACGACACGAAGCTTATTGATGATTGATGAATGATTTGCGGGACAGGGGATAAATTTTACATATGCGGGATTCCGCAAATATCGGGATTGAATGTACGCCGCGTAAATAAGGCTTTACGTTGCCCGTCAGGCACTCAGTAATGGAAAAATGATATTGATTGTTTTTCTAAACATAAAATGTTAAATTCCTCTTAACAAGCCGGAAGTAAATTATATCACTGTTCTATTCATATATGTAACTGCAAAAATGTACAACTATGAAAATATGTCGAATATTTTAAAAAAAGTTTTAAAAATATTTTTGCGAAAACCCAAATTAAGAACCATCTCATTCTAAAATGAGAGATGAAAATTAAAACAACAGTTTGATTAAATGTACAAAATAAACAATCAACGGTTGCGCTTAGGTTGGGAAGCCATTTTAATATCTTTTGAAAATAATCATAATATTTTTTAAATATTAAATTTCAAATATTTTTGATATAAAACAATTCCGTTGCTGTGGACGAAACTACTAGGCTTGGAAAGTTTAAATTTGGATATAGATAAGTTAGGGAGTGACGGAGAGCACTTAGAAAGGATGTTTCGATGTCCTATAGGAGTTTTAACTTTACATCAAAACACTTAAGTCCATCATGCAAATAAAGTAGCAACTATTGCTCTAGATGATGATAGATGTTTTTTTTTTCTCTGTATCCTGCATGTAGCAGGGTAGGCTGTTATAACACTCCGCTCCTCACTTTCCGCCGAATTCTGGAGGCATTTCGTGTTGAGTGGCGAAACTCAACGCCGCGCTTTGCCTCTACACCAAAGCGAAAAAAGAAGAAGAGAAGAATGGAAACCGTACTATCAACCTGTCGCATTTACAGTCGCACGCTTGTGCCTCTAAGCCACGACTGGATTTGCTAAATAATATTAGTTTCTACTAGCGACCCTCTTGCGGCTTCGCCCGCTTTTACTACTGGATTATTCATATAATGTATGTTTGCAAAGCACTTAAGATAATGTGAAAATTAATTAAACCCTAATGCAACCCACATTTTCGTAGTTTCAATAAGGATTTTCCAATTGTTTTACACAGCAAGGATTTTTTAGTAGGTACCGTAATTTTAAATCTGTGCTACTAATCTTTTCAAGTACTTATTAAAATATATTTAAATGACTATTTTTAAACGGAAGAAATTATAAACAAAAACCTACCTACTAATAACTACTACAAAAAATATGAAAACAAAAATATCGCGCTGAAATAATACATTCAACTCCAATTATCCTATACGTGCAAACGCATCTAAATCTTCGTTGCTATAGAGACAGGCGGGTTTTTTTTTTTCGAGCTTGTGGTTAATGCTGAAGAGGGTATTCTGTCCCTGATGAAAAGCAAGCACTACGTGGCTGCCTGTGAGGAAAATTAAATAGAATGCATCGGCCGGGAATCGAACCCGGGCCGCCCGCGTAGAAGGCGAGCATTCTACCACTGAACCACCGACGCTTGTAAGCCAGGCGGGCGCGGCGGACACATGGCGAGTGGCGAGCAGTTTCGCAGCAAGGATTTTTTGATATTGTAACAACTTCTAAAATACTTATTAAAATGAAAAACAGTAAAAGACAGTTTTGGTCTACATTAAATGGCTAACGTAACTAATATACTTATTTATATGCTGAGAGTAAGGGATAAGTGAACTTGAGTAACATACAGCTGATGTGTCAACGGCGGGATGTGTCAACAATTAAATGCGTTTTTCTGTAATATTTCGCAATTTCAAAATAGTGTAAAAAGCAAATTTTATCTTCGTTTAACGTAGAAATTTAATAAAGTATTTTAAAGGATAAGGATTAATACCATTATGGAAAAATATCGCTCACAATAAAAAATATATTGAAATTATTATTTTTAGACAGAAATATGATCACTACACGTTATTCTTAAAAGATACGAATATGCTCTCGCGGACTTTTTTGTAGATCTTATTAAGACAAACATTACTCCAGTACCTTATTTTCATGAAGTACTTACCATTAAAGCAGCGCATGCGCGAAAGTCTCTCAACGGGTAGGGCTTTATACACATTTATCGTATTTATGTTAATTTATATAAGAATGTACAAATAATAAACTATATATAAACCTTCTACGAAAAATACTCGACCTAATGGTAAAAACAGCATCAAAATCCGTTGGGTGGTTTAGAAGAAGAAGAGTTAGAAACAACAGACAGACACGAAAAGCGACTTTGTTTTATAAGATATAGGATGTATATAACAATGATTTTTAACATACTTATATCCATATCCTGTAAACGAAACAAAATTTAAAATATATAAATAAACGTAAATGCATAGTAAAAAGAAGATTCGCAGTTACATTGTGAACAACCAATCAGGTAAGTGAAGTCAATCCATCTGATGGCAATAATTCCGAAACACTTCAAAATGGAACTCCACAAAGCTGAATTGTAACTTTACATTTTCCCCACAGGTTCCCCGTAGAGGCAATTTAAATATTATTACGTAAAAAATAAATTTTAAAGGTAGATGTTTGTATATGTTAGTTTGCTTCATTATTTATATATAGAATTTATTTATATATAAGGTAGAAAAAATATAGTGTCAAGACACTCGTCCCGCCCGAATTTGAGACACAGCGTGTTAAGTGGTGCTCATAAGTTCAAAGGTCAAAGGTACGCTTTATCTATTCACAGCGAGTACGATTTATCTACGAATGAAGGTCGAACCCATAGCCGTCATGTTTAAAGACGCTGTAATAATTACAATAATAAGTAAAATAGCATAATATATTATATGTATAAATACTCTTTCGCCTAAAATTACTCAAAAAACTGAACTAGAAATTACAACACCTGTAATAAACACACACGAGACAGACAAAACAGTATCGGACTATAATTGTCCATTAAATCGAAACGTAATCAAATTGCGAGCTGAACACCGCACAAAGGCCAAATCTATAAACAATTATCGTTGCAGGCATTCACATTTAGCGTGCGTTTGAGATGTGAATACTGATGAGACTGGCGAGCCTAACGAACAGTCGGTCTGGCGGAAGCGCCGATATGGTATGCTATGATTACTTGAAAAAAATATCCTCCTTTTTATTATTTGATAAATAAAAATATTATATAAAACTACTACCCATAATTACTATCGTGAGTACAGTGAGATACGCTTTTCAGCGTACAGCCGGGTAAGCAACGCAACACAATGAAAAATATAACGCAACGCAATGAAGAATCAAACCCACTACCACCCTGTTTACAATCAGACTCTGTTCCCCCATGCCATTAAGGGCTCCACGGTCTATAGATATGATAACAATGTAAAAAGCCTAGGTATGTGGTAATTTTAACCTTTTTCTTATTATCGTTACGAACAAAATGATCGAGTAAGAGATAAATGATAGGAAAAATATAATGAAATTATTCCATTTATCTTGAAAATTTTAAAATACAGACAATTTAATAGTGCTCTGGATTCCTTTTAATTCATTTGACACAGCTGCATAATACCTAGTAGGTATCTATGTCACAAAATGTGGAGCGAGAAACTATATTATTTATCAGCTTCCGACTGAGACCTTCCACGAGTTCCACGCGAGCATACAAATATGTCACTGTTATTTTCTTCTTTTTTTTTCAGTATGCCGCAAAAAATAAAAATTTATTTTATTGTACATTCTTATAAAAAAACATTTGTTTTTACTTGCGACTGCGCTTCTCTGTTCAAATAGAAATATCTAACAAATGTGCACTCAAAATGTCCGAGGTAATTTCGACCTCATTAAGTTATACATACAGTGAGTTACATCGAATCGATTAAGCCGATGTTATATAGCCTATATAGCCTTTCTCGAAACAATGGACTATCTAACACCAAAATAATACTTTAACTCCAACTAGTACTACTTGATGATGTTTAATCTAAACAAACTCTTCAGTTTACGTTAATATATCCTATCCTATATCTTATAAAACAAAGTCGCTTTTCGTGTCTGTCTGTTGTTTCTAACTCTTCTTCTTCTAAACCACCCAACGGATTTTGAAGCGGTTTTCACCATTAGGTCAAGTATTTTTCGTAGAAGGTTTATATATAGTTTATTATTTGTACATTCTTATGTAAATTAACATAAATACGATAAATATGTATAAAGTCCTACCCGTTGAGACACTTTCGCGCATGCGCTGCTTTAATGGTAAGTACTACATGAAAAAAATGTACTGGAGTATTGTTCCTCTTAATAAAATCTAAAAAAAAGTCCGCGACGGCATATTCGTATCTTTTAAGAATAACGTGTAGTGATCATTTTTCTGTCTAAAAATAATAATTTCAATATATTTTTTATTGTGAGGGATATTTTTCCATAATGGTATTAATCCTTATCCTTTAAAATACTTTATTAAATTTCTACGTTTAACGAAGATGAAATTAGCTTTTTGCACTATTTCGAAATTGCGAATAGTTTTACAGAAAAACGCATTTAATTGTTGACACATCCCGCCGTTGACACATCAGCTGTATGTTACTCAAGTTTCACTTATCCCTTACTCTCAGCATATAAATAAGTATATTAGTTACGTTGACCATTTAATATAGATCAAAACTGTCTTTTACTGTTTTTCATTTTAATAAGTACTTTGGAAATTGTTACAATATCAAAAAATCCTTGCTGCGAAACGGCTCGCCACTCGCCATGCGTCCGCCGCGCCCGCCTGCCTTACATGCATCGGTGGTTCAGTGGTTGAATGCTCGCCTGCCACGCGGGCGGCCCAGGTTCGATTCCCGGCCGATGCATTCTATCTTATTTTCCTCACAGGCAGCCACGTAGTGCTTGCTTTTCATCAGGGACAGAATACCCTCTTCAGCATTAACCACAAGCTCGAAAAAAAACCCCGCCTGCCTCTATAGCAACGAAGATTTAGATGCGTTTGCACGTATTGGATAATTGCAGTTGAATGTATTATTTCAGCGCGATATATTTGGTTTCATATTTTTTGTAGTAATTATTAGTAGGTAGGTTTATGTTTATAATTTCTTGCGTTTAAAAATAGTCATTTAAATATATTTTAATAAGTACTTGAAAAGATTAGTAGCACAGATTTAAAATTACGGTGCCTACCTACTAAAAAATCCTTGCTGTGTAAAACAATTGGAAAATCCTTATTGAAACTACGAAAATGCGTGTTGTATTAGGGTTCAATTAATTTTCACATTATCTTAAGTGCTTTGCAAACATACATTATATGAATAATCCAGTAGTAAAAGCGGGTGAAGCCGCAAGAGGGTAGCTAGTTCTATTATATATCATTTTTTAGTTTCACGTTGTATCCCACACTTAGCAGGTTAGGCAAGGTATCCAGGTATCTGGGTTCCTAGGTTAAGACATTTCCGTTCCCCACTATCCCGAATTTTGGAGTTAATAATATGTATTTTATATTATATATATATATTATTATGTCGTTATAGTGATATAAGACCCTAATATTAATTTATGTTGGAATTCGGTGTCTAATCCATACAAACACGATTACATGACGTGCATACATATGACTACTGTACATAGTGCGTACGTTAATAGAAGTTGTTGAATTTGTCGTAGAGACGGCTTTAATACTTATCTATATATATAAAATCGAAAGGTCACTCACTCATCACGAAATCTCAGAAACTACATGTGCTAGGAATCTCAAATTTTGCATAGGAGTTACTTATAGGACGTAGGTGCTCGCTAAGACGGGGATTTGCAATATTCGACTTCTAAGGGGTTGCTTTTGGGGTCGAAAGTTTGTATGAAACTTCGTTACTACAAATGCTAGAAGTCTCAAATTTTTCATAGACGTCACTAGGACGTAGTCATGGAGACAGAAATTAATAATAACATAGTTCACGCCGGTGAAACCGCGAGCGGACCGCTAGTTATATATATTGTTAAAAAATACATGTATATAGGTTAATTAATTATATTTTATTATTAATATTATTATAATAAATATTCCAGTAAAAAGTTTGTTTACTCTATACGGAAATAGTTTTTGCTCATAAATAAAACTATAGTTATCTTAAAACATTGAATAAACGAAATCCAAAATAGTATTAAGTATTTACTTGTTAAAACTTACCAAAACTTATTGCTGTTTGTAAATAGGCGATAAACATCAACGCTGTAACTGTAACAAGAAATTATAATAATATATAGATAAATTAAGTTTGAAAAACAAAACGATAAAAAAGGAAACAAAATAACATTACAGTTAAATCGCATAACCAGTATATTATAAAATAAACATATAAACATATTATTCATTTTTTTTCTATCAAATATAAAATATTATAAAATTACAACTTTATAAAATTAACAAAAAAAAAATGACCAAACAACGAAAAAATACTAAATTAAAAAAGGAAAGAACCTAGAGCATTAAAAATAAATTAAAACGTCGGAAGAACGTCACAAACGCGAAATACCTTTCGCGATCATTTTGGCGGGAACTTCTGGCGAGCGTTCGCCTCCCCCTATGTCTGTCTCAATACTGCCGCGAAGCTTACAAAAGCATGTAAGTTTTGATAACAGATAAAACGATTTTATTGATTTTATAGATAATTGGTTCCTGTGAAGTTATTTTATAAATGTGCGAATTAAGTAAGAAATATTTGAGTTAATATATCACGGATAAATTTTCACTAGAAGCTACATGGATAACTTTTAAATTATGTTGCATATAATTAAAAGTATATTTTTGTTTTTATATTTTGTATACACCTAATGTAGCGTCAGATTTTTTTATTTTCACAGCGTCTCGAATGGGTTTATCTTGTAGTTCGTTAATTTGGTACAACAATGACGTATTTGGTACAACAATAAAATATACTATATTGAATAATAGGTAGCAAGCAAAGGAGAAACAAGCAATGTTTGTAAATTAATGTTATGCCGCACACATTGACATGTTTAACTTGTAATAATAATTAGGTATATCATTATTGTACCCAACGAACGATCTCTTAATATGTCGAAAGTTTTAAAGTAAAGGCAGTCTGAGGGTTAGCTGATAGTTATTATATTGTAATAGATTTGGTAAAACATAAAAATCATTAAATAATATTTTTTAACATTTACATTTAAAATTTTGGGTAAACGTATAAAAATTTGAAAGTCAGCCAGCCAAAGATATATCGAAATTATTATACGCTTATTACAATTTATTTATGTTGTTAGCATCTCTGTAAGGAAATTTTACAAATTTACCTATAATAACATAACAGTAAGTTTATTAATATACCTCTATGGTATGTACTTCTACTAAGAGTTAAATGTATTGTTGTAATTTCATTATATTATATTTATTAAATTTCATTATATTATTTTCTAAACTTAATTTTTCACTCATTTCAGTATTTCAAGTTTTAAATAAATTTAAAATAGCTAGTGAGTCTCAAAATGACCGTCCCGTGAATATTCAAGAAGCTTTCAAGAAGTCTAATATAAACTGTGGCGTTTTAAGCGTTATTTTTATGAGGAAAAGCGGAGCCAAGTTATTTTACCTTCTTTAACTAAGAAAAACAAACTGCTGTTTACGAGGATGTGTAGAGGTAGTAAAAAGGTAGTAAAAAGAGTGCTCTTGTTATATTACATATTTTTATAAGATTATTTAAAAAACATATTGTAGGTAATTATTTTAAGATAAGTAGTTCACGAATTTGTAGGTAGTTTGTAGTATTACTCGCCCCAAAATATATTATAATTGTATTTGTTGTAATTGTATTTGTTGTATGTTACTCATAGAAGTAATGTTGAATAAAGAGATTTATTTATTAAAAGCCGTCATGGCGCAGCGGGACAAGGGTGTGACTGTAACGCGACGGTTGTGGGTTCGATCCCCATTCGAGGAAATGAAATATTTATTTACGTTTATATTTCCATCTCTTCGCTCTGGTGTCGAAGCAAAGCGCGGCGTTGAGTTCTGCCACTCAACAACAATACCTCCACAATTCCGCAGAAAGTGGGGAACGGGGTGTCTTGGTTCCCTCTGCCTACCCTGCTATGTGCGGATAACGTCAAGCTGAAAAAAAAGAGTTATTTACAATTATCGATTTATTATCGGTATGTTGTTGTGTAATCATGGCAACTCTTTAATAACGCACTACCCAACTGGGCCAGATTGACGCATTTTTACATATTATAAATAAAATAGCTTGCAACCAAAATGTAAACTTAGGTCTTACAAATTAAGCAACGCATTTACGCGAGGCCGTCGTGGCGAAAGGGCACAAGGTGTGACTGTGACTCGATAGTTGTGGGTTCGGTTGCCAAAGTAAATCCCGCATATAGCAGGGTTGAAAATAAAAAAAAATCACGGCGTTGAGTTCCGCCTCTCAATAAGCAATGCATCCAGCATTCAGCGGAAAGTGGGAAGGGAGCGTCTTAATGGAAACAAAATAAAATAGTTTGGTTGCTTACGTATTAACGCCACTGAAGCTACAGATTAGGCGATTTTTAACAGCAGGTTAGGTTAGAAACTTTTAAATTTTAAAATATCTAATTTAACCTAACCAAACCTGAACAAATAAAAAAATAAAAAACCCAAAATTAAATATTGAAAATCGCCTAATCTGTAGCTGCAGTGGCATTAATATGTAAGTACCACGGAATGTCTTATTACTAGGGTGCCAGGATCCTTCTGCCTTGCTATGTGCCTCCTGCACATAAGCAAAGCACTGTGCTTCGTAGTACCAGAGCAGGGAAATGAAAATATTAAATATTTTGTTTCGTTGTGTGGAAATTGAACCCACAACCTGTCATTACAATCGCATGCTTTTGCCCCTGTGCTATACTGGCCTAAAGAGTTCAAGCTCTAAGTTAAGTACAAACAAAATTTAAAAATTCAAAGCAAAAAAATCCCTTGACCAAAACTTATCACCTTATTAGGCAAAATGTTTTAGCTCAAGCTACTATTTTCATAAAATATTGCTAAGAACCAGCACCATGAACATTGGTTTAAATAAATCACACTCAAATTGATGCATTAATTCAGAAACTACTGTCACATCAAAGACAAGTACAGACTCACAGTAAAGAAGATTAGATTATTAGAAGGAAAGATTTTTTTACCTTAATAGTTTTAATTGAAAGATTTTTAGATAATGTAGCTTTGCCAGATGAGATACCCTCTAAAACTTGTGCTTTAGGTACAGAGTAAACCAAACAGCTATAGTTATAAGAATAGTGACATTTTTCCATTTAAATGTATTTTATTCCTATCACACAATAAATGGATATGTAATAAAAAATACTGTAATTTATATTTATTTTTTGTCCCACTTTTGATAAATGATTAAATTTTTAGACAGAAAACATTTAAAATTTCCTCTTACCCTCCGAGACAAGATAAACAAATAATTTTCTGTATTAATTATTTTCTGTAACAGTAGTATTATAGATGCAATATTATTAATTATAGATGCAAATTGTGAAAAATAAGAAATTAAATAATGAATTTTATTGAGTGATACTTTTATAGTATTAGTAATTTTAAAACTAGTATCTTATAACAAAGAATATACAAACCGGACTAA
>JAEBDU010004469.1:0-19013 GCA_016802625.1 Heliconius numata | reverse complement strand
TTCCACTTATAACCAATCAATTAATGGTTATTTTATCTCAGTTTTTTTTCATAGCTAGCCGAGTGCTCGTCAATTGTCAGCAGTGAGCCTATGAAAGTAAACAGATGGCATCAAGGTGTAAACGATGAGATAACTACATTAATCGACGTGTTTGCAGTTTTACTGTTAAATTATTTGATACTAGCGACCCGCCCGCGGCTTTACCTGCGTGAACTAAGTTATTATTAATTTCTGTCTCCATGAGTACCTACGTCCTATAAGTGACGTCCATGCAAAATTTGAGACTCCTAGCATTTGTAGTAACGAAGTTTCATACAAACTTTCAACCCCAAAAACAACCCCTTAGAAGTCGAATATTGCAAATTCCCGTCTTAGCGAGCACCTACGTCCTATAAACAAATCCTATGCAAAATTTGAGATTCCTAGCACATGTAGTTTCTGAGATTTCGTTTCGTTTTCGTTCGTTGAGTGACCTTTCGATTTTATATATATAGATAAAGTTTATATTTATAGTTGGCGTTAGGGTTTCCAATCCCGCAGCTAGAAATCAATCTCGGTATGGAAATTTTCAATACAATTTTCACTTATTCTTAAAAATATATACAAAATACTCAGCTTTTAAGCATGATAAAATTTATTTAGACAATACAATTATGATTTCGTCCAAGTTTCGTAAATTAGGGGGTGGGTCGCTTGAAGGGTACAACGCTTGCTTAATATTTCTAACCCTATTTTCTTAAGACAAATGAGGCGGCAACTTTTATTACAAAATGAAGATCTATTATTTTGTTTTTTTAAAAAAAATACTTTAAAGGTGACCGTAAATTATATTAAAATGTAACTCTGTCAGGGTGAGTTTATACTTTTGTATATTATAATTTCAAACCTAATATTAAGCCAGTAGTAGAGTATAAGAAAATATGTTAAAGCTTCATGTTGTATCCCGTAGGGTGGTTTGAAGGAACTCCTACTCTTAAGACATTGCGTGTTGAGGAACGGAGCTTAACGATTCGCTTTGCCTATTTACCAAAGCGAGGAATTGAACCCTCAGTCACTGCCTTTACAGACAAACGTTGCGATGCGCTACTACGACCTCAGAATTGTAAACAGAATTGAAGAAAACTAAAATTTTCTTTTTCTGTAACTAGTCTTGACAAGTTTCATATTACTTTTAGTTTATACATACATCCGTAACCTACTCTCGATATGAGGACAACACTAATTGCAGCATAGAACAAAATGAGCATAATTAAAAATAAATAGGGGAAATGGGGAAAGTAGGTCCTGGGTCCTCGCTGATGTTTATTATCTCGGTTAAAATGAAAGTCACCACATTTGAAATTGTCGCTCCTACATTTACTCTATCATTATGAATACAAGTAATGATATTCTGCGATACATAATATAAGAGAAAATTGAAAAATCCTCGCAAGTGATACGAAGGAAAAAAGTATTTTTTTTGACGCTGTATCCCAGCTGTACTGCCCTGGATTCTTGCAGAATTTTATCTTCAGCTCGAAGTATTGCCATCGGATGTGGTGTGTTTGAGGTTTCAAATTTTTTATGAATTCTTGTGGATCATCCTACGAATACATAGTATATCTGTTCTCCATAGCGAGAGTGTGGGGCTTATCAAATCTTATCAGATTGAGTTTATCCACTCTATCCTCACACATAGCTCACTTCGAAACATGCTTCTTGACATCAAAGATGTATTCCGTCACCCTGACACCGGTGCTTCTGTTTATTTGCTCAAAGTATGCAAAGCCAAAGACACAATTTAATGTGCAAACTGCAAGAAACGAAAATCAAAGATCTCATTAAAACTTATTAATTTCCACGATATGAAACAACATATGTGGGGGCAAATATTATTAATTAACAAATAGATATTTTACAAGATAAATAAAAAAGTAGAGATTAAAGTATTCCAACACTATTTCCTTTCTGTCCTAATTAAATGCAGGATATTCGTAAACCTAAAAAATTGGAAATTGCTCGCCAAGTATACAAATTTAAAGTCAAATCAGCACCCGTGACATCCTGTTAAGTTAATAATATTAACTTGTCCCTTACAAGTGTATATTAAGAAATCAGAACTATAAAACCCCATAATTGAGAGGCACAAGTAGCTTCCGTTAGAAATAATTAGGCACTTAGAAAAAAACTGGCATTAATTAAATAAAATCTGGGAAATGTAGCGAAGCGTGATATGTCACGGGCGGCGGAACAGCTCGTTACCCATAGAGACCGTATTCATAATGCGTACAGTATATAATTTAACAAGAATACTTCATATATAATGATTCAAACGTTATTAAATGTTTTAGAGTTTTACGTTATTTTACGATAGACCTATCTTTATTTAATAATCATTAATTATAGATTAAATATTTTGTCTTCAATTATTTATTATGATAATTGCAAAAAATGTCGTGTATTTACTAATGAAAATAACATTTTCTTATCATTATTATTAATTGTGTATATAAATAATAATATTCTGATTAATATATGGTTAGGAAAAAAGATGTTATAATAAGATAAAAAAAGTTTACGTGTATGTAGTAGTAATAGTAGAAATAAAAAAAACTTCAAATTATCTTTGAATAATTGAGTTAAAATTGTTCTGGTTAAAGATTAAAACATTCAAGTATGTCCTTATTAAAATAGATAAAATGCAATCTCACGAAGAAACAAAATATTACTAAGGCACCTTAATATTGAGGGCACATTCGTAGGGCAGATGGAGATTGAAACATGTATTATGCAGCTTCCTAGCGCTGAACCGCGGAATCATCTGAGTAAATAAATATAGGCTAAGTACTCACATGGCACAGTGGGTTACGTAACTTTATACATAATATTTACAATGCAAAGGTGCTTTCATCCTATTTCCTACAAAATGTATGTAAACATTCTCATGATATGGAATGTGTTATAGAAATGTATGAATAATAAATATTTTCAACAATATTGGAGATCAAACAACAACAGTTAAGCAACAGTTTGGGCGCGATGGACCTTAAAATTACCAGTTTAGTGGTAGGGTTTCTTTATCTGGAGGTAAATCTGGATGTAGTACCAGGTCATTCTTATCATAAAAATGCTTCTCTAAATTGAACTAACTTGTAACATTTGATCTCCTTAGAATGGCATTCATCAGATCTATTTTTCTTTGGACTCAAGCTTAACCAACTCAAGAATATTAATTTGAAATTAATTCCAAATTTCAAAAATATTCTCTGATGACAACTGTCATCTTTTGTTTAACAAATAGTTAAGAAAAATGGATTTGTATTTTTTTATAATAATATAATTGTTTTAGTAAATTTTTTAATAAAAAAATATATATCCGTTGAAACAAACGAGATTGACATTTCGTATTCAACATTTTTACATGACAAAGTAAAACTCGCGCCACCGTAAAGGTGCACGGATTTCAAAATTAAAAAATCGATCCTTTGTTAGGCAATCGTTACAATAGATGAAAATACAATTTTTAATTTCGTATTCAAGTACCTAGCTAGCTCTAGTATTAAAAACACGCGTTCTTTGAAATTAATTAGTTCCATCAATCATTTATGAATGGTGACAGTCCGCGTCGGCCCACTGGTTTTAAAAAGGCTAACCATGCACTCTAATTTTGTAACTTGATTCAGAATTGCATTGTGCATCCAACCCTTCTGTTATGGAGGAGTTGGTAAAAAGAGAAGTATAGATCACGCCCGGACCCGCACTACTGGGCGGAGACACGTGGCGATAATATTTGGTGTTTTTGATAACGGTGTTTTGGGTTTGGGCGTGATTGCATTAATAAGAGTAACTGTGGTAACATTAATTTAAGTATAAATGTTAAATTTAAATCATTTTAATTGAATTGAATTGGGTAAGTATTAAGTGCAAAATTATTCTTAAATTTCACTCAAATTAAAACTTAAATTTCTTTATTTATATCTTTTTATATATATTAAAATGATTTCAAATCTCATTTAGTGTGTTTATTTCAAAATGTAGGCGCTTTAAATGTGATATAAGGTTTCACCTAATAATAATTATGTATAGAACAAATATTGTAAAATGGAAAACAAAGAATAGTGTCACTTTACCCTCACCTCCTCTCTGTACATTTAGAAAAATCCAGACCATGTCTGAATAAAAAAAATAAAAAATAACATATTATTCACTCTAACACAATACTCGCTCGCGCCACTATAATATTACAGAGAGCATCCATTTGTTAATAAACATTATAATAAATATGAACGTCGCAGCCGTCACTATTTTCTCTTTTTTCTGTCAAAAAGCGTGTGTCGTCATATGTATGACGATACATTAGCATATGTAAGGGTGTCGGGAGATCTGTCATACACATTCATCAAAATGCAGGGTTGAGCTGACCTTTGGGTCTTCATCCTGGATGTTTTGACGGTTGATGGTCGATTTTAGTATGGGGTCCGTACTGTATATTTCGCCTTTTTGTAGTTAGAATTTTTGTATTATTATAATAAAATTTAAAGTATTATTTTTTATTTACTTTTATGTTAAAAGTAATACTTTAATGATATAAAAACTATTTAAAGAAATAATGAATATTCTAAAGAAATAATATATCGTGTCACACGAATAATGACTTCACTTGAAGTATCTCTTCAGTATATTATCAATGGATTCATTCTTAGAATGAATTTTGTTAGGTATTTAGTTAATATAAATTCTTAGTATTAATTGTAAGAAGCCTTAATTGTAAGATTAGTTTAGATTTTAAAAGAAAAATACTGCATTTTTCTAAGGTACCCATAATTAAGGAACCTTATTAAATAACATGTGCTTGAAATTATCACATTAAAATAAATAAAAATTGAATTAATAACATTTACATAATTATTTTAAACAAGTAGTTAGATGCAATACCAATTTTATTTTTGTACTGATTTAAAAATATACAACACGAAGTTATACAAACAAACAAGAGGGATAGTTTTTTTTATTATTATGAAAAACGTATAGAAATTCATTTGACATGACAATGCGCGGGCACCTCTTTTGTACGAATTCTGATTTGCATTATGACATTTGCCGGTGTAAATTCTACTCGACGAATAAAATACTCAACTCCCTAGACTATAATATAAACAAATATGTTTATTTAATATTATCTAAATAATATTATCAACAATAAAAATTTTGAACTTAATTTTATTGAAAATTGATAAATAAAACGTAATTTTTTTATAATATTCATAATTTGGATTATTTCATTAAACTTTGTGTGAAATTAAAGTTAAGCTGAAAACTTAAAAAATGCGTGTGTATTTTAGTGAAAAAGAATGTTCATATCTTTAGTCAATTAATTGTTTATTCTAAAAATTTTTACTATAGAATATTAGCCTTTTAAAACAGTACCCCTAAATTTAAATTAACAAAATAAACAATAAAGATATTATATTTTCAATCCAATTTATAATAATTATAAATGCTTTGTATGTATTTTCTATACAATAAAAGTTAAATTCAGAAAAGCTTTCCCAATTATGTTACAAAATGTATAATGAACTTTACAAGCATTGTTTTGACGGTGAGAAAATATAACCCTAAATTATTGATATTGTATAATCTGTTCATTATTTGTATTGTGGTATTGTATTAACATTCTTAAGTTTTTAACTTGAAAGGTTAATTATTATTTTTTGAACTCTTATTATAATGTGAAATTTAAGTACATATTTTTAAAGGTTAAGTTTCGAATTTGATTATATGGATTACTTTTGCATTTGTAAGAAAACTATTATATTTTTGTGAAGAACAACATGTAGGTGTAAATTGAAATCATTTTTTTTTTTTTTTATATTTGAACCTGTTACTCGTGACACATCTCGAGTTTTTTATTCTTAAAAAATACTAAAGTTATACGTAAAATAATATTACCACAAATTTTATAATGCAAATATATTATGTAAATATTATATTAATAATTGGGGTTTCTAAGGCCCGCACTTATACACCGCTCTCGAGTTTGACATCGATTTATAAATACGGGCCTAAGTATTTACAATAAATTATTATATATATTTTTTATTAAAATGTCTACGCACTATTGTACCATATTTTTAAATTTCTACGCTCCGGTGAAACGAAGTGAATGGAGAACGGAGTGTCTTGACACATGGTTGTCACTAACCATTATGCTGATTAAAATGTGAAACTCAAGTATTAATTATATCCTTAGAATTTTTTAGTCAAATATTTTTTATTATTTAAAATTAACTTCGATAGATTCTAGTTGCCGTGAAATTTCTATATACGCAACAATACCGGTTCAACGTTGAACAATGGAATGCTGACTATATTGGCGTTAGCGAAAACTTTGCAAATAGTTTTTTGTGACGAAACTCTACGCCCCTTTCAACTGACGGGTGAAAATAAAATACGTTGTTACCGCTTTTGTCTTTCTATTTATTCTGTCCTGTTACAATTTACCACATGTTTGCTCGTTTCAAAAAAAATATAAGGATAATATTGATATTTATAATGTACTTAAAATGTTGATTTTGGCAACTAGTTTTTCTTTTGTGGCTGGTTAAAAGTGTAATAGATAAAAATATGTTAATTAGGACAGTAAATATCGGATTTTATTGTAATTTAAATTATATAGAAAAATTTTGTTGTTTAAAATTTGTTCTAAAATAATTCGATCTACGGTTACTTATAATCGTTTAAAATGTTATAAAAAGTATTCATTTTCGTTCACGTTGTATGCGGAGTAGGCAGAGGGAAGTGTCTTAATGGGAACGGAGTGTTAAGACATCCCATTCCCATTAAGATACCTCCGTTCCCCATATTCCGTCGAATGCTGGATTTGCTCGGCGTTGTGCTTCTCAAAGAAGCATTGCGTGTTCCTTGGTGGATTATATACAAAGTTTTTACACAGTTGAGTGAAATCCTTATTTGAGTCTATAGAAATAGAAATAAAAATATATAGAAACAAAAAACTTTTAGCTTATTATGCAACACAAAAAAAAATATTTACACAATTTTTTTCGTTTCGCCTTTTGGAGGTTGATTGCGGTTACTTTTATTTGTGTCTATTGTCGGTTTGTTTGCTCTACTTGTTTAGACGGGAACAAATGAATAAATATGGGCAATCACAATAAATTGCTTTTTTTGGTTCGTAGGCGCTGGATCGCTTCGAACGAGCCAAATGTACGGTAGTCATGATAAATGTATAGTGTTTACTTTTAATATAAGATGGTATAAACGAAAATTTTGTTTATATATTACTAGAATTTAACTTATTTAGCTACAATTTTTTTTATATATTTGTAATTGTTAGTTAGTTAGTTATTGACTAAGAACTTTTTAAAATCTAACTTTAAGCTCTAAATTCTAAGCTTAAAATTAAATGAACCGGCAAAATGGTTCGTTATAATAAATAAAACGGTACTACAAAGACCCCCTTCCAAACGACAATAAAAAGTGACACTTTAAATCAAACTCTTAACGCCTCGTTTGAAACTCGATAAATTTTGCTCCAATACGTCGTTTCTCTTTCATAGAAATAATTCTGGAATAACTGTAACATTCTATTGATTTTTCTCTGACATGTGACATAAAATTTTAATGATTTTTCTGTTTATTGTTATTTATTCGTCAATCTTTCTATAATTGAGTGGGAATGTCTTTATAACTGAATGACATAACACTAGGTTCCTTCTGCCGCTGTGCGTAAAAAATACAGAGTAAAAAATATTAAAACATAAAATGTACACAACAACTTCATATTTAATCTATTCAATAGCAATTTTTAATCTATCTAATTTTATTCTCTCAAAAATTATTTTTATTATTAATTTCGATCCCGTTCAAATTTATCATACTTAAGTGGAGTTAAAAATAATAAAAAAAACAAAAAAAACCTTAACAAAAACATGTTCCTCCTTGTTATTATATAATAACAATACACACATTATGAACTTCCTAAATTTAATTTTCACAGTCAACGACGCCCCTATTATTTTTATTATGGCAAGAAGTTGATTTGTAGCGGCAGTCGTCACAGTATACGAACATACACAATTACTCGCGTCCGGCACGCGTCTTATTAAACTGCTGGTGGCGGTTCGATTCCTTAGATTAAAAATATTAATAATATTTGCATAAATAAACATATTTTGTTGATTTCATACTTGTTTCTTTGGCTATTTAGATTTAAGTGTCTTGTTTATTGGTGTTTTATTATAGAAATATCTTTGGGTTCGATTCCTACAGAATTGTAGGTGGAAGGGGAAGTGTCTTAATACTAGGTTCCCTTTGCCTACAGTGCTACACGCGGGATAATGCGTGAAATTGAATAATAACATAATTTACAATATAAGCTACGTATTTTCTTCTTGTAATAAATTCAAAATCAATCCTTACAGAATATTCACAAAAGTAAATAACTCGCAAATCGCATTTTGTACTCAACTGGCACCCTAAAACCCATAAAATAGAGGATGAAATTGTATTAAGTGTGATTTTACGTAGAAAGTAACGTCTGACTAAAATTGTACAAACGGGTTTTTGCATTCAAACCTCATGAAGGGCTTACACCGGAAAGGAACTGGAATGCCACGCGTCTTACTTTGTAGATAATATTTAATCAAATGAATTGATCTTTTCAAAAAGGATATGACAGCCCTATTCGTGTTTTTTATTATTACTTAAGTAAAAAGTACACTAGTTGCTATATTTAATAGAAATCCGGTCAAATACTGATATTTCTGGTAATTCTGGTTAATATTGGATATATGATATCTTTTTAAAAGTGTTTTTTTTTCTATAACATTTTAGTAAATAGCCCATACAAATTGTTATAATTAATATTACATAACTATTAGTATAAATACTGACTAAGATTGAAGCTCACAATATTAAGTACATATTATACAATCGTATAAATTATAATTCGTATACAAAAAAAATCGTACGTAAATCTACAAATAATTATTTTATTATATTTTTAATGCTAAAAATGAAAATTATATTTGAAGAAATATTACATTACTAATTTTCATATAAACAGGTTTTACTGCACGCAAGGTAACCTGGGAGGCCAGATTTAAATATTAATTTCCTATTAAGATACTTCCGTTCCCTACTTTCTACCGAATTCTGAAGCAATTGGGTGTTGAACGGCGGAACCCAACACCGATTGTTATCAGAAGAAAAGAAAATATTAAATATTTTATTCCCCTTAGTGGCGATCGAACCCACAACTGTCGCGATTACAGTTGCACGCTTATACCCCTGCACTACGAGGGCCCCCATACACCGTTCTTCTATAATTTCTGCTTATAAAAAAATATCGCCATCTAGCGGACGCTTATTGAATTATTATTGATATCGAGTAATCTAGTTTCTATTAGTATTGATAGATGGAGAACTAATGCTAAAAACGTTTTTCTATTATGGATTCATTTACTGGAACGCCCATATTATATTTTAGTAAGTTTAACAATTTAAAGTAAATATTTTTAATGACAATGATGATGCCCTAAAGGGTGATTTGTACGTTTTATAATATTTTTTTTATATAACTTTACTTTTTTCAAAACATATAAAAATAATAAGCGTATGATAACAGTAAGTACCAAAATATTTGAATAAAATAAAAAAAAAATACTGTTATTTTTTAGGCCATATTTTGCTAAAGCCGGTTCATGTCCCGCTAAGCCCAAAATTTTATTAATTATTTTAATTATCTCAGTATTAGAATAACAGTTACTATTATTATAAAATTAACTAGCTTAAATATTAAATTGCTAAATTATAAATATATGGTAATAGTGTAGATAAATAAAAATTAATAATCGTAAGAAGGCAAGCTTAAATTGAGAGGTATATATTGAAATCAACGACAAATTTTGTAATGGTTTTTTAACAGACTTATTTTTTTCTTCTGAAATGTATTTACCTATAAACTTTGCTTTTACAGTTTTTTTCATGTATTTATACTATAAGTTCACACTCCTTAGGTAGAATAATTGTATGTAGTATTCTATAGGTCTTGATTACGCGAAGAATTTCATACTAAAACGCACGTATCTTTGATTGGGTTGACTGTTCTGTGCCAAGAAACGAGATTTATATATTTGATGTTAATTAACACACAGACAGACAGACGAGACGACAATCCTAAAAATGATATATTTTTTTATATAAACATTGTCTAAAAGAAAAACAGAATCATTACTTTCGTATTAAATAAAACAAAGTTATAGTAATTAATCATTTCTAAAATTCAAACTACGAAGTTTAGCAAGTCTAACGAATAAAGTTGTCCGTTCAAATTTGATTTACATAAAACTATTTTACTGAAGGGGTTATTTCAAAGAAAGTTTTTATGTAATTTACTTTGGTGTACTTACGCTGGATCGCTTTTTAAAACAATGGTATATTATAGAAATTATAATTTATTTACAATTATTATATAATATTTTATTTTATTTACATGATATTTTAATTTCCGATGCCAGTAGTGGCGCAAAGGCACAAGAGTGTGCTGCAAAATCTACTGGTTGAGGGTTCCATCCCCACTTGAGGCAACAAAATATTATAATAATACAACAAAGAAATCCTTTAAGAGTTTAGTTTTTTTGGGTACCTATGATACCCTAAAAATGAAGAATTTAACTTTGTTTTTCAATAATAATTGTAAAATTACAAATAGTATTGCTAATATAGATTAATTGACACAAAATATACTTTATAAAAAAAAATCAGCTTCACGCCGCATCCCGCACACAGCAGAGTAGGCAGAGGGAACCTAATGTTAAGACACTCCGTTCCCCACTTTCAGCCGAATTCTGTAGGCTTTGCGTGTTAAGTGGCAGAGCTCAACGCCGCGCTTTTGCCTCGACACCAGAGCGAAGAAATGGAAATATAAACGTAAATAAATATTTCACTTCCTCGAATGGGGACCGAACCCACAACCGTCGCGTTACAGTCACACCCTTGCACCATTCGCTACGACGACTTACATATTATATTATTCAATATTTAAGCAAAATATAGCTTAAATATTGAACTGCCTGCAACACTAGTGTCACGATAACACCAAAATGTGTTGACCCCTACAAATCTTTCGCTTCATTTAATATCTCAATAATGTATACATAAGCAAAGATCTAGTTAAACTAGTTGCTAAATCTTGAAAACGATATTTCTTCCGCCTTAAGATAAAATGACGTCGTTACTGCTTTGACAGGTTATACCTTTGTCAAAGGTAACAAAGGGAAATTATTGTTGACTATAGGCTAGAGCCAATACAGGTAAGTATAGGTAGGGTAAGGTAAGTACTTTGTACGTACTAACCTAAGCGTTATACATTGGTAGAAGAATCCAATATTGGGTACACGAATCTGTTGACTTGAATAAGGAATTAATTATAAATAGGTTTTTTGCGAGCTTAGCCGCGGAACTAAACGCAGCGCTTTGCCTCGATACCAGAGCTAAGAAATGAATAAATTAAATATTTTATTTACTCAAGTGGGAATCGAATCTACAGCCTGTCGCTTAACTTTTTGCCCCAGCGCCACGACTAGCCTCAAATTTCCATCTTAAAAAATAAAATATTTAAACAAAATCTTATAGTCACATAACATTAAATAAACCTTTAAGTAAATTATGGTAATTCTGTACTAAAATCGTACAAAAGTTATTTTTCACGCACTTTATTTCACGGTCCGTTTACTACGAACGTAGTACGAACACCGTTGTGTAACAGTCCACGTTGTAAACGGTGATCTAATTTGAAATTTTAACAATATATGAGTAAATATCTATTCTTCTCGTGGTAACATAGTGTTAAGACACTCCGTTCCCCACTTTCCGCCGCTCGAGGCATGACGAGTTTAGTGGTGGAATTCAATGCCGCGTTTTGCCTTGCAATCAGACTGAAGAGTGAGTGAAATTCTTAATATTAGGCTCTCTCTGCCTTCCATTTTCGTTTCTCGAGTGGGAATCGAACCCACAACCGTCGTATCTATAGTCACACGCTTGTACCGTTGCGCCATACCGGTCTCAAGTTATTTCACATCTGTGAACCTATATAAGTGCTTGATTTTACGACAATTTTACGAGAGTATGTTGAATTAATTTAATCTAGCAAAGAATTAACATGCAAATTAGTTACAAATATATAACGTATCTTTGATATTAATTAACACATAGACAGACAGACGAGACGACAATCCTAAAAATGATATATTTTTTTATATAAACATTATCTAAAAGAAAAACAGTATCATTACTTTCTCTTTAAATAAAACAAAGTTATATATAGTAAATAATCATTTGTAAAATTCAAATTTAGTGTCAAAAGTAACTTATATCTAAAAGATAAAATACTATAACACAATTTTATAAACCACTAGACCCTTTTTTCTTTATCTATTTTCCACTAATCTCATAATTTTAATCTTCCACAACTTCCACATCTTCCACTTAAGTAATGCCTGTAGAACAGTTTAAATATTCATTTATAATAAAAAACCATAATAAATATTAAACGATATGAACCCCAACCCCAAAAATAATATTACCAAGATTTGGTGGTATGCCAGCTTGCTCGTAAAGCAGTTGATTTTGAATTTGTCGTAAGGCGACGTCGGGACGGCTCTCGTGCTATTTCATTAACTTTTTACGACCAAAAACATTCTTAGACATGTTTCTGTCTGAAAAAATTGACTTGTTTTGATCTTAGAGGGGTTTATGGGGGATTTAGGGGTTATGGCGTTCAACAGTCAACTTTTATGTTTGTGTTTATAGAAAATTTCTATAAAAAAATAAATATTTTTTTTAATGTGCAATGGATAAGATCGTCGATATGTATATTATAGAATATAGAGTGTCTTATCAATTCGTTTTCTCTGCCTAAACTGTGGGATGCAGTGACGCTAAAAATATTTTCAATAAGATGTAGGTATGTTAGAATATTTTAGCTTAAAAATTATTTTTAAATGCTAGCGGTAATATTCACTTATGTAACTTTTAATAAAATTCACTATTATCATATATTTGTTTTAGAATAGACCTGTACGGGCAGTAACTATATGAATTTCTAACAAGGGGCGATTCGCTAGTTCATAAATAAACTATATTAGTACACATTGGACGTACAATGTACATACAATGTACACTTAAAGTACACAAGTTTGTACTTCGTAGGTACATAAATAAACACGTAAATTGCTTTTATAAAAATAATTTGCGAGCGGCGCCGGTAGGTCGGCCATCGGTAATCAATACTTAATGTTGGTAATAGAAGTAAGCGGAATTAAGATTTACTCACGTAAGTAATACCGCCTTTTATTTATTCTACCTTTATATAGTACTTGATTTAGAATTTAGTGTTTTCTAAATCTTAGAAAAGAAGTGCGACTGTAATAGCGACAGGTTGTGGGTTCGATCCCCATGCGAGGCAATTAAATATTAAAAAAAATCATTTCTTCGCTCTAGTGTCAAGGCAAAGCAAGGCATTGAATTCCGCCATTTAACAGGGAATGCCTTCATAATTCGGAAAATGGGAAACGGAGTGCCCTAACACTATTTTCCCTCCCTCCCAGGATGCAGCGTGAAAGAAAAAGACATATTTAAAGAGAACAAGTAAATATTTACTAAATATATCAACCACGCTTGAACTAAGCTTAATAAATGGCTTGAACTCGGTAATTTATGAAACAACACCCATTTGTATTGCTTAGGTCGGACACGTCATGTTTACTCGGGAACGTGGACTACTATAGTAGGCTAGGTACCCAGTAGGTACTCGCCAGACGTAATGGCGCCTTCTATACTAGAATAGATATCTAATGTGATCAATATACGAGAATAGATCATACTTATTGATTTGTTGATTCATATATAGCGATATATATGTGAAATAAATTATTGATTTTTTGTATTAATAAATGTTTTATAGTAAAACGAAAATTTTAAATAGTTTTCAGAGGAAATTAGCTTAATTTTCACATATTTTTATGGTATTGGTTTTTAATAAAATTTTGAGTTAACAAACGTAAATAAAATTATAATCTGTAATACATTATCATGTTATTTTCGATATACTACTTTTAATTACTTACATGATTTCTTATTAATTAAGTTGTTTATCTAAAACCTAATTTGTACTTGTCTTAACATTTGCTTAAAATATTAGAGTCAATAATCAGCCTTATTAGATTTACAAGACTCATTTACCTCCTTTTAAAATAACTTCATATTAAGAAATAAGTATATTTTTTCATTTTATAATGATAGGTTTTTTATTCTTTTCTTTTACATGTATATTATCATAATAATAATAATAATAACCCCCCCAAGGGATCACCTTGTCGTGGTGGGGGGGCTTACGGATATTAGGTACAGGTTAATATTTAATGTTATAACATCTAACACATGCTATGTAATCACTAAAGAAGGCCACTAAGAACTTGGCTAACCATATCCAAACCAACGATCCCAAACCCCTTTTTGTACTATGAAGAAAAGTAATCACAGATATAATTTACGGCCGCTTCCCGGAGTTCGTCGGGGCGCACCTGGAGCCGACGCTGGGTGTCTCAGTATACGGGCCGTCGGCGATGAGGAGCTGAGCAGGCGGGCTCTCATCGGGCTAGATCCCGAAAATAATACAGCCGAACAATCACCATCATTGTCACCGATTTCATCTCTTCATCCTTTTTCATCGCCTTCTTCATCAAATTATTCATACACATCTTCACCTACATCTTCATCTTCTCATTCAGGACGTAATATGATTTTGGAGGATGTTGTACAGGAGGCTAATGCCAATGTATCTGTACCCACCTTCATGATCCCTAAAGTACGCAATAAATGGAGTAGAGAAATGAACGAATTTATCCTGCGTACATATTTACATCTTACATTACTAGAAACTCATACTAACACCTACCTTCTACCGTTATATACCAAATTCATAGAAAAATATCCTCATATGAAAGTAACTCGTCAACGTGTTGGAGATCAAAGAAGGGCTATAGTACGTAATAAATTATTGCCACAAAATATAATAGACAAAATTTATCAAGAAGTAAAAAAAGAACTAGAAAATATAATTAGTACAGACCAACAGCTTCCAACAAATAATAACATGTTAAATTCACAAGATGGGCAAAGAATGAAATGGAATGAACAATACAACGAAGCTATACTCAGAGCATACTTTAAAATAACACGTTTAGAAACGAATAAAACCGCCTACAGAAAATACCTTCACCAAGACTTTATTACCAGATTTCCGCATTTATCCCACATTTCAGAGCAAAGAATAGCAGACCAGAGGAGATCTATTGTCAAAAATAAACTTTTATCCACCGAAAAAATAGAAGATATTAGAATTCAAATAGCTGAAGAATTACAAATAGAGGTTCAAAATTACCAATCAGAGATTAATGTTGCTAATACAAATAATACCAACAATGAGGAATTAGATTACTTTGATAACTACACTGATGAATTACTAAATAATACAAATAACTGCAATCCAGATCAACAAACAAGTTTAGAAAGAAATATAGAAATAGACAACACATTTAATGAATGTTTGGCGTACTTCACGAATACTGAACCCACTAAAAGAAACCATATACCTAGGCAGAGATCATCCAAAAAATTGGCGCGAATAATAGAATATATAAACACAATATTGTTACCGGAATATATTAATAGAGATACAACTTTTCAATCATTTCAAACCGTGATATATTGTGCTGCGTGGACAGCAGCAAAAATGAATGGTGCAAAACTAAGAACTACACCAAATGTTATTGTTACAAAATCTAAAGTAAAGAAACCAAAATGGCAGACCCGACTAGAGAAAAAAGTAAAAGATTTGAGAACTAAAATAGCTCGATTAACACAATTCATAAAAGGTAATAGAAGTAAGAAATTAATTCATCATGTAAATTTAATAAAAAGTAATTACAAAATCCATTCTACGCACGAAGAACCAAATACAGAACTGTTCCATTTTCTCGACACCCTTAAACAAAAACTTACATTAACAAACAGTAGATTACAAAGATACAAAATATGTACATTGCGTAAAACTCAAAATAATCAGTTTTCATCTAATGAGAAACAGTTTTACAGGAATCTAAAAAATTCAACGAAAAATGATATTGAAAATTCAGTACAAACTACACCGACAGCAGATGATTTTCATAAGTATTGGACCTCAATCTGGGAAAATCCGGTTGAGCATAACTTCAGTGCAGATTGGATTAATTATGAACAAATGCAAAATCAGATTAAAACAGATATGAAATTTGATGAAATAACTCTTGGCATGTTGCAATTAACAATAGAAAAATTAAGTAATTGGAAGGCACCTGGATCCGACTTTATCCACAATTTTTGGTACAAGAAATTTACATATATACATAAACATCTTCTTAAGCACATTAATCACTTCATTCAAAATCCACACGATATGCCTGAATATATTACAGTTGGAATCACATATATGATCCCGAAAGATTCAAATAGTCTTAATGATCCCTCAAAGTATAGACCCATCACTTGTTTGCAATCAATATATAAAATAATTACATCTTGCCTTGCAAAAATAATTTATAATTATTTAGAAGATAATAAAATCCTTGCAGAAGAACAAAAAGGTTGTAAAAAGTTTAGCCAGGGTTGTAAAGAGCAATTAATAGTAGATTCTGTAATATTAAAACAAGCCCATCAAAAGAAAAAATACATTTTTACTATGTATATTGACTACAGGAAAGCTTATGATTCAATTCCACATTCTTGGTTATTACAAGTGTTAGATATATATAAAATACACCCAACCATACAACAGTTTTTAAAAAATACTATAAGCCAATGGACAACAAAATTAAAATTAACAAATTTAGATAACACGATAGATACTGTTCCAATTAAAATCACACGCGGTATATTTCAAGGCGACGCATTGAGTCCTTTGTGGTTCTGCCTTGCTTTGAATCCTTTGTCCAATATTTTAAATTCGGTGCAAGCTGGATATAAACTAAAATTCAATAATGATTCGGTAAACAAAACTAAATATAAGATAATAAATCACTTACTATATATGGACGATATTAAGTTATACGCTGAAACGAAAGAAGACCTAAATAAACTAGTAAATTTAACGGAAACATTTTCTCAAGATATTTGTATGGAATTTGGAATAGACAAATGTAAAATTAATTCAAGTAAAGCAGGACAAAATTATATGCACGACTATTTACTGAAGAATGGGGAACATATAGAATCATTAATGGAAAATGAAACATACAAATATCTGGGGTATATTCAGTCAAAATTAACACATCATAAAGAAGTCAAAGCAAATTTAACTAAACAGTTCAAACATAGACTTAATTCTATACTTAAATCGAAACTTAACTCAAAAAATACTATAAAAGCGATTAATAGTTATGCAATCCCCATTCTTACGTATTCATTTGGAATCATATCTTGGAACAAGACCGACTTAAAAAATCTGCAACGCATTATTAATACAACTTTGACTAAAAATCGTAAACATCACCCTAGGTCGTGTGTGCAGAGAATGACATTACAGCGGATTGATGGTGGCAGAGGGCTAATAGATATAGCAAACTTACACAACAAGCAGATAACAAACCTAAGAAAATATTTCCATTTTAAAAGTAACACATCCACATTTCATGAATCTATAGTAGAAAATGATTTAAAGCTCAGTACACTTAATCTTAAGGATAAAAATTTACTAGAAAATGATCCACATACAGAAAGACGCACTAAAATTCAAGAATGGGCCCGGAAATCTCTTCATGGAAGACATCTGAGCGAACTAAGTCAGAATTACGTCGACAAAACAGCGTCGAACGAATGGCTTAGACGCGGTGAACTCTTCCCTGAGACCGAAGGGTTCATGGTGGCGATCCAAGATCAGGTGATAGAGACAAAAAACTACCAAAAATATATTATAAAAAAGTCCAATTTAAATACCGATATATGTAGACGATGCAATAGGGCTTCTGAAACGATACAACATATAACCGGTGCTTGTATGTCAATTGCTCAGACTGATTACAAACACCGGCACGATCAGGTTGCACATATAATTCATCAAAAATTAGCAATAAAATATAAACTGAGTTCCGCATTACCAGTACCATATTACAAATACACTCCAGAATGTATATTGGAAAACGAATTTTATCGGTTATATTTTGATAGAGCTATATTGACTGATAAAACTGTACCATACAATAGACCGGACATCACATTCATAGATAAAATTAATAAAACTGCACAAATTATAGACATTGCAATACCGAATTCCCATAATTTACAAACCACTTTTTCAGAAAAACTTACAAAATATGAAGAATTAAAAGACGAAATCATTAGGATGTGGAAATTGAAAAAAGTAACAATAGTACCAGTAGTAATCTCTAGCACAGGTGTCATTCCCAAAAATCTTCACCAATCCATTAAAACATTAGATTTGCCCCCATATACTTATGCCCTTCTACAAAAAGCAGCGATTTTAAACACGTGCAGGATTGTTAGGAAATTTTTAAGCATCACAAATTGTTAATTTCATTATTCATATGTATATATATATTATATTTATATATTTGGCTTTCACTCGACTTAGGTCCGTGACTGTCAATATGCCGGTATTAACTTACCGAGACTACGAAGTAGAATAAAAAATAATAATAATAATTCTTTATTGTACACCCAAGAAAAGACACAAAAATACAATAATCTATATATATATAAATTAATTTTTAACAAAAAGAAAAACCGACTTCTAACAACGAACTAAAAAGTGAAAAATAATTATATAAAGATTTTGTAATTTTGAAGTCGGTGCCAAGTAAAACAAACAGGCTTAGTAATTAGATATTGTAGTAAGGGTGTTGTAGCATTAGCTTGACACCGACTTCAAAATTATAAAATCTTTATATAATTATTTTTCA